>CM056582.1:7076629-7216629 GCA_029721435.1 Gymnothorax reevesii
AGGTCTGAATCAGGCACTGTAGGGCTCAGTAACAACAAAATCCTGCAGCCACACTGGTCCTTTCTGGCAGGACGCCGTTAGCTAGGAGCCATGACGGCATTACATCTTACACATAACCATACCCGAGCTTTCACACACTGGCAGACCCTTATCCCCATACACGCCCTGCAAACACAATCCTCGCACTGGCTGCTGTACGTATTGCAGGAGAGGGCAATGAGGGCCGAGTCCGTCTCTGGTTTCCATGCCAACAGCTGGCCTTCACTGCTGATTTACACCACAAATTAAGCTACTGGTCCATATAAGTGCAAGAATTACAGCCAAGGACTGTTCTTGTTTTTATCAATGAAATTTTACTGCAGTCTCATCAACAAGTGAACCAGTGCTGGTGTGGCCACCAGTAAGCTTACTAACTCCAGTTAACCCATTTACTGGTCAAAATGATCTGCCACCATTGGCTTTCCAGGTACAATGACATTATTCACACACTCGCCAAAGTCATTACTGCTAGCACAGATATGATTAATAAACAGAAATGATAATGAAAAAAGTGTGTTATTTGATTTTAAGAGGAGTTGTTGTAACATAATTGCAATTTTTAAGTTTATTTCCAAGGGAAAAAAAAAAATTCAGAGTAATACTGTATAGATGGAAGAAAATCGACCAGTAAAAGGGTTAAGTAGAGGAAACAAAATCCAGCAAACACAACAACCCCCAGGACGGTAATTGGCCGAGCCCTGATAAACACAGTAGTAAGGTGACTGTACAAGGATTATACAGATTGGCCTTTCTGCTCCCCGGGGGACTATCTGTGTGCCATACGGCCGGCCAGCCAGTTTTCTCAAACCAGCACACATATGTGAGACAGTCTGTTTACTTATTGCTCAAGATCACATGGTTCATCCACAAATCCAATTAATGAAGCACTATTTTCAGGATTAATATTTTCGGGAATAATATTTTCAAGATTATAATTTGCTCAGAAAGCACACATTTGATACCCCCTTGGTTTACTTTAACCCCTTTCCGCAGATGTAAACGCTCGCGTCTATAGATATGCAAACTTAAGCACTTAGTTACAGTACTCGACCACGAGATGGCACCCCCCGGATCAGCTATTGAATATTCACAAGCAGGCAGAGCTGAAACGTGATTTAGAGTATGGAGAAGTTCCCTCCAATCCCTGTTTTTCAGGAGTTGCATGAATTAAACTCCTCAGCTAAGCCTGATGTACAAACTGGTCAATATCCTTGCCCATAGTATCGATCCAGTAGTTTAGCAACCATTTTAGCTACGGTGAGCCAACAGTATTCCAATCAGTAGTTAAAAAAATACATTTTGTGGAGCAAAAAATCCGACATAGTATTGATTCTCTCACATTCTACTGTCAATTACAGTCATCACACACAAAATATGCGTAGTTCCCTCCCATGGATTAACGCGTATATTCCTACATTGACAAATTCAGCGCTCCCTTCTATCCACCCAAGTACTGGTGTCGATAGCCAGTCACTCAGTTATATACTCAGATTCATCTGCGTAACTCTCCAGTTATAGTTCACGCCCTCGTGAAGCTTCCCCGGTAACGATGTATTGATAGACTCGTTTCTTATCCAATTCCCGAGTGTTTAAACTTTCCTCAATAACTGAAATACATTGATCGGACAATAAGAATAGGATACAAAGCTAAGCGTAAAAGTAAGGTTGGTTGTGTTCTTCGAATGTTGGCCACGGTTGCGCAGCTGAAAATGATGCGATATCAAAGAAACAAAGACACTCGAAACCGGCCTGAAGTGCTCAGTTTCATTTACGAGATGCATGTTGTATGGACTCGGTCAATGGGAATTATTCCGAATGAAACAGTACTGGAGGGTTCCTTCTACTCGATGCATTTGTCTCTAGAGGAGGGCATCAAAGAAGAAAACAGGTTATACTTCTACTCTGTTTGCATTTTGCTCAATATGGCTTTTTGCTGTAGAATTTATACCGCGTTTAAAGACATTGAATGCCGAGGTTTTCGTTTCTCCAAATGCATGCAACTCACGCACGTCGGTAGATCCCTCGGTACGTTCATTACACCACTCTGATGAATATATAGGGCTTATGTTGTTTGATTTTTCGTGAAAGTGAAATTTCTGTTGTTAAAATAAGGTGTATTTCAGAATTCAGATATTACTGAGTTAGTGAGTTTTTACCCTTATAAGGTGTAAGGTTATGAGCTGGTTAGCTTTTCATTGCAGCGTGAATGTTATAGCTGATTAATCAGCACTTTATTTAATGCTTGGGGGACTTCGAAGAAAAATGGACAATATTGTTAACTTTATTATAGAAAAAAGGCATGTTTTGTGTTTGGAGAGGTTACTGGTGACCAATGATGTTCAACTGCACTGATATTGATAAATGCATGCTAAACTCAACCGAAAAATCATTAGTCCATGCTGAATTTCATGCCCCAAAAGTTAATTTGTGTTAAATATATGATTAATGTGTGATTTGACAGTGAACCATTTTGATGGATCTCAGACTTTGGGGAGACACCTGGATAGCTGTCTAATTTGGCTCATAGCAAGCGGGTAATCTAGAATGTTATGTTCAAGATGAATTGTACTTGTGGTCAAGAAGTTTATGATCCCAAAAATGTATAGATTTAAGCCCCAGCAGTTTTTGATTTGTCTTTTTTTTTGACAATGGTGAGTTTGCAGCCCCTTTTCTCCACCAAAATCATAGAAATAAACTGAAATACGGTGAAAGTCTAAATGCTTCAAGTGTCTAGACTCAATTGAGCCAAAGATTTTCTGTCTGTGAGGCTGCAATCTTGAATTATGAAGCCTTAAATCAGGTAACACCTAAAAGGCCAGATTTGGCTTCTGCGCAAAGGGGTTAAAATTGAACGAATGCTGATCAATGCATTGTTTCACGGTTCAATTTTTACTTTACAATTTCTTTGTATAGAGCAAAATACGTGATTTAATCAGGCTAGGTCCAGTGTTAGTTCTGTATCTCCTGTGATTGTCCTGGTTTGCAATTGTCATCATGCTTGAGACAGCCATCAGAAAAAAGATGATCGTTGTGCATTTTGAAGATACAAATGTTTATTTCTCTATGCCTGTGGGGACCAAATATTTTTTTTGCATCAAAATCCTATCACCTTACCCCCCTAATCATAACCCTAACCCCTTCATTAAGCCTAACCCTAATTTTAACCCAAACTCCTTTATTAGCCTAACAGTATGCTTAACCCTAACCCAAACCCCTTCATTAAGCCAAGCCGTAATCTTCACCCTAACCCAAACCCCTTCTTTCAGCCTACCCGTAATCTTAACCCAAACCCGTCATTAAGCCTAACCGTAATCTTACCCCAAACCAAACCCCCTTCATTAACCCTAACTACAATATTAACCCTAACCAAAACCCCTTCATTAAGCCTAACTATAATCTTAACCCAAATCTTAACCCTAATCCAAACCCCTTCATTAAACCTAATCTTAACTTTAAACCAAATTCCTTCGTTATGCCTAACTGTAATCCTAACCTTCATCATAACCCTAACCCCTTTATTAACCCAAACTGTAATCTTAATCCTAATCTAAACCCTAATTGACAACCCAAACGTTAATATGGGCATTAAGTCTCATGGCAAGCCTTTTTACTAGACTTAGACCTAACCATTTTTTCCATTAGTAACCCCAGACTTAGACCCAGTCTCGAGCACAGAATAAAGCTTTTCCTCATGTGGACCCAAAAACTGTCCCATCAGTGATGTTTTTTCAGACTCAACTTTTCTTACGGGGTCTTTTGATGCCCATAAGTAAGGAAAAAACCATGTCCACACGCATCCTCTAAAAGCACACAATCATAAACACAACACAAGTCCCCAAACACACCCCTTCCCAGAACACTTACCCATATCTCTGTCACTATAATGTCTGTGATGCTTCCGAGGACAGTGACAAAATCAAAAATATTCCAGGCGTCTTTGAAATAATTCTGTAGGTCGAGGAAAAAAAGGATTGGAGGCAGGAAAGAGAAGATTAGCCAGAGATCATCAGCCTGTTCAAGTAGGTTCAGAACTCAGAGACAGCTGACCCGACAATAGTGCTGGGTTATGTTCTGGTGCCCTCAGATAAGGATTTATTGATCAGAGAACAGTATTGGGTTATGTTCTGGTGCCCTCAGATAAGGATTTATTGATCAGAGAACAGTATTGGGTTATGTTCTGGTGGACACAGCAATGGGATTATTGACCAGAGAACAGTGCTGGGTTATGTTCTGGTGGACTAAGCAATGGGATTATTGACCAGAGAACAGTGCTGGGTTATGTTCTGGTGGACTAAGCAATGGGATTATTGACCAGAGAACAGTGCTGGGTTATGTTCTGGTGGACTAAGCAATGGGATTATTGACCAGAGAACAGTGCTTGGTTATGTTCTGGTGGACACAGCAATGGGATTATTGACCAGAGGACAGTGCTGGATTATGTTCTGGTGGACACAGCTATGGGATTATTGACCAGAGAACAGTGCTGGGTTATGTTCTGGTGGACACAGCTATGGGATTATTGACCAGAGAACATTGCTGGGTTATGATCTGGTGGACTAAGCAATGGGATTATTGACCAGAGAACAGTGCTGGGTTATGTTCTGGTGGACTAAGCAATGGGATTATTGACCAGAGAACAGTGCTGGGTTATGTTCTGGTGGACACAGCTATGGGATTATTGACCAGAGAACAGTGCTGGGTTATGTTCTGGTGGACACAGCTATGGGATTATTGACCAGAGAACAGTGCTGGGTTATGTTCTGGTGGACACAGCTATGGGATTATTGACCAGAGAACAGTGCTTGATTATGTTCTGGTGGACACAGCAATGGGATTATTGACCGGAGGACAGTGCTGGATTATGTTCTGGTGGACACAGCTATGGGATTATTGACCAGAGAACAGTGCTTGGTTATGTTCTGGTGGACACAGCAATGGGATTATTGACCAGAGGACAGTGCTGGATTATGTCCTGGTGGACACAGCTATGGGATTATTGACCAGAGAACAGTGCTGGATTATGTTCCCGTGGACTCAGCTATGGGAATATTGATCAGAGAAAAGTGCTGGGTTATGTACAAGTGATCACAGTCCATGGGAATAATTAATCAGAGAACATTGCTGGGTTATGATCTGGTGGACACAGCTACGGGTTTATTGACCAGAGAACAGTGCAGGGTTGAATTCTGGAGGAATCAAATTTGGGATTATTGATCAGAGAACACTACTGGGTTATTTTCTGGCAGACTCTTCACTGTTCTCTGATCAATAATCCCTTATCTGAGTAATGTTCTGGTGCACTCAGCTATGGGATTACTGATTATAAACAGTGCTGGGTTATGTCCTGGTGGATTCAACCATGAGATTATTGATCAGAAAACCGAGTTGGGTTATGTTCACGTGAGCACAGTTTATGGGATTATGGATCAGAGAACAGTGCTGGGTTATGTTCAGATGGAATCAGATGAGTGAATACTGAAATAGCTAATGTGGAAGTGATCCCGTAAGAGTGTTTCAGAAGCAGAGCAGTGTAGGGTAGGACTCACCAGGACTCCGAAGGCCACGATCTTCAGCACACACTCCATGGAGAAGAGGGAGGTGAACACGATGTTTAAGTTCTTCAGCACTGACTCATAGGCTGCACTGGCACCGTCATACTAATCACACACACAGACAAAAACACACACACACACATGCACAAACACACCAACTCACGCATTCATGTGTACACAGAGTCATACAAACATAAACAATACACACAAAAACAAACATACACAAACACACACACATGAACATGCACACCAACTCACGCATTCATGTGTACACAGAGTCATACAAACATAAACAATACACACAAAAACAAACATACACAAACACACACACATGCACACACCCACCAACTCACGCATTCATGTGTACACAGAATCATACAAACATAAACAATACACACAAAAACAAACATACACAAACACACACACATGCACAAACACACCAACTCACGCATTCATGTGTACACAGAGTCATACAAACATAAACAATACACACAAAAACAAACATACACAAACACACACACATGAACATGCACACACATTCAAGCACTCAAAAACAGACGCATGCAGAAACCCACACATAGTGATACACAGACACACAAAAAGTCATGCACAAACACATTCACACATGGTGATATAATTTAAAAACACGCAGACAGGAGGGCACAGACAGAAAGAGAGAACGTGTGAGAGACTCCGTGACTGCAGCACATGGACATTCTGTAATCAGGAATCCTTTGAATATACTGTACAGTCTCTGTACAAATGTAGCTTATTTGTATAGAGAGGGACAGTACAGTAGCTGAAAGTCATTTGTATAGAGAGGGACAGTACAGTAGCTGTAGCTCATTTGTATAGAGAGGGACAGTACAGTAGCTGAAAGTCATTTGTATAGAGAGGGACAGTACAGTAGCTGTAGCTCATTTCTTTAGAGAGGGACAGTACAGTAGCTGTAACTGATTTGTATAGAGAGGGACAGTACAGTAGCTGTAGCTCATTTGTATAGAGAGGGACAGTACAGTAGCTGTAGCTCATTTGTATAGAGGGGGACAGTACAGTAGCTGTAGCTCATTTGTATAGTGAGGGACAGTACAGTAGCTGTAGCTCATTTGTATAGAGAGGGACAGTACAGTAGCTGTAGCTCATTTGTATAGAGAGGGACAGTACAGTAGCTGTAGCTCATTTGTATAGAGAGGGACAGTACAGTAGCTGTAGCTCATTTGTATAGAGAGGGACAGTACAGTAGCTGTAGCTCATTTTTATAGAGAAGGACAGTGCATTAGCTGTAGCTCATTTGTATAGAGAGGGACAGTACAGTAGCTGTAGCTCATTTGTATAGAGAGGGACAGTACAGTAGCTGTAGCTCATTTGTATAGTGAGGGACAGTACCGTAGCTGTAGCTCATTTTTATAGAAAAGGACAGTGCATTAGCTGTAGCTCATTTGTATAGAGAGGGACAGAAGCTTGTTTGTACAGAGAGGAACAGTTCAGGAATGGTATCAAGCCTACAGTGAAACAGCTGTGCTTCAGTAAATGGTTAGTAATCACTATAGATATAAACACAGAGTTCAAAGCTTTCCCTGCTTTGAAACAGTGGTCACTGGAGCCAAACCTTCATCATGAGGACGATGGTGTTGAGGGCGATCATGGCCATGATGGTGTACTCGAATGGAGGTGACACCACAAACTGCCACATGCGGTACTGGAAGCTCAATTTGTTCTGAGGCATGTGGCGCGTCAGGGGCTTGGCGTTGATGGCGAAGTCAATGCAGGCTCTCTGGTGTGGACAGGAAACAAGCAAATGAGTGCGTTTACACCCTCAAACAAGACAATGCAAATACATGCACACGCGTGCGCACACACACTGACAGCCGTGTAAGGTCTATGAGATCAATTTCAAAGATCCTGTCCAGACCGTGTTTTAAGTTTCTTTGCCCCTCACCCAGTGACATGCACCAACAAGCAAGCACCACGCAAAACAATACAGAAGAGCAAAGACACACACACACACACACACACACGCACGCACACGCACACGCACACACACACACACACACACACACACACACACACACACAGGGTGTGTCTGAAAACCCATACAGATTTACTGTACAGTAGGTGAAAATATGTAGGCAAACTCTGAGGTATGTCCGAATTCAGTGTTTGGACCAAAATATTTGCAAATGATACCTGTATGTACTACTGCATTCAGCTCAATTCTGCTGAATGCGATGGATGGACACTGCTTTATCCCCTCAGGCCACTGACACTAACATAACAAGCTGTCTTCATGACTACAGGGGAAGTGGTAGCTCTCTACAGATTATGGTAAATGAAATATGCAATATATAAAATTAACAGGCCATTTTAATGACAACAGGGGAAATGGTAGCTCTCTACAGAAAGTGATAAATGAAATATGAGATATATAAAATTACAGAAGTAAAAGAAACACTGTATTAGCCCATATTATCATAAAATAAATATAAATGGAGCCAATTCTGAAGTATAGTTGTGTCTTCAAATTTTAGTGGGAGGGAGCTTATTCTAAGCCATGGGTGAGCCAGATCTTGTGGTGGATGGTATGTAAGTATGCCTGATTTTGCGCATACACTGCTGATACAAACACACAGTACACACTACATCTGCAATCCAGTAGTATCAAACCGAGTGTGGGTATTCGGATGCACCCAAACACACCAAACAAACGTACAAACGCATGTTTGGTGGCTAACGTCACCTCATTCTTTTCCAAACTGTAGTCCTCCATCATCTTGTCGCCCTGCTCCTGAAAGGTGATGATGATGAGAGCCACAAAGATGTTGACGAAGAAGAAGGGGAAGACCACGAAGTACACCACGTAGAAGATGGACATCTCCATGCGGTACCCCGGGATCGGGCCCTGATCCTCATATGTGGCATCCACTGAGTTTTTCAGTACTCTACAGATGTCACAGAAGGGGCATACGTCAGTGCCAGATCACCGACGCCTCTCTCACTCAGGGCGTCACAGGCCATTCAAAAAGAATTAATAAGGCATTCAAAGTGATCTCATTGGGCTGTCATTGGCCATGCATGATGTAATGGGTCATTCACATTGTTCTTTGTTCATAGTGTGCTCATAGGCTTTTCATTGGCCATTCATAGTGTTCCCCTACTGCTTACATTGTGTTCTCATCCGATTTTCTGCAGCCATTCTGTGTTGTCATTAGGCTTTCATAGTGTTCTCGTAGAGTTTTCCTATTCTCTCATAGTGAGCTCATAGGGTTCTCATAAGTCATTCTATGGGCTTTCATGGATCATTCATAGTGTTCTCACGGGGCATTTATACTGTTCTCAAGCCAGTCATCGTGCATTCAGAGTATTCTCATGGTGCAATCATAGGGCTTCCATATGGCATTTACAGTGTCCTCAAAGACCTTTCATTGGCCATAAATACTGTTTCCATCTGACTTTTATGAGCCATTCATGAGGAATTCAATGAGTTCTCACAGGGCCTTCATAAGCCATTCATAGAAAATCCATAGCATTGCCATTAGGCTTTTATAGGGACATTCACAATACTCTTGTGGGACTTTCAAAGCTCATTTATGGTGCTTTCCTAAGACATGCATATTGTGTTCAGTACTTTTACAGGGGTTTAATAGTGTATTAGGCGCTCATAGGCCTTTCATGTGCTTTCAGTAGGCATTCATAAGTCATTCCTCATTGGAAATTCACAAAGCATTCAAAGGCCTTTATTTGGCACCCATACAACGTTCACAGTGGATACATAGAACATTCGTTAGCATTTCCCGGTGCTTTATCAGGTTATCATAGTGTTTTCATGAGGATTTCACAGGCCATTCATAAGGCACTGGTAGGACTTTCATGAGGATTTCATTAGGAATTCACAGAGCATATAACAGGCATTCGGTGCAGTGTGTGGAGAGTGCATGTTCTCCCTGAGTTATGCTGCATGGGCTCAGGGAGCTGAGGTTGTACAGACGCGATTAGCCAGCCAGGCTAACACTCCGGCGCTGTGGTACTCACAGAGGCCACCCCTCGCCCGTGGAAACGGTGAAGAGGGTGAGCAGGGCCCACAGCACGTTGTCGTAGTGGAAACTGTACTTCTTCCACACTCGTTCCTTCGCCTTCACCTCTTTCTCGTAAGACAGATACTCGCCCCTGAATCACAGAGACACGCGCATGCCATCTTATCCCTGCATCCTCAAATAGACCGCACACACACTATGTTATCACTGTATTCTCAAATGTATCTCATGCGCACACGCCATCTTATCCCTGCATCCTCAAATAGACCGCACACACACTATGTTATCACTGTATTCTCAATTGTATCTCATGCGCACACGCCATCTTATCCCTGCATCCTCAAATAGACCGCACACACACTATGTTATCACTGTATTCTCAAATGTATCTCATGCGCACACGCCATCTTATCCCTGCATCCTCAAATAGACCGCACACACACTATGTTATCACTGTATTCTCAAATGTATCTCATGCGCACACGCCATCTTATCCCTGCATCCTCACATATACAGTGCCGTGAAAGTGTATTTACCCCTTCCTGATTTCTTATTTTCTGCATATACTGAGTCAAAAAAAAAAAACTTCACACTCAAATTTGTAAATATTTTCTTGAAACTTTTAAAAAAAGAGTTTTTATTATCACTACCCCAGAAGGGGAGATTCTTACCAGAATCGAGATCTAAGGAGTGAGTGTGTGTGTGTGTGTGTGTGTGTGTGTGTGTGTATAATCTCACCTGCAGTCGTGCTCGAACTCCTTGGACACGTCGGTGCAGGAGAAAAATCTGCCCTTGAAGAGCTGCACGGCCACCACAGCGAATATGAACATGAAGAGCAGGTACACTATGAGTATGTTCAACACGTTTTTCAGAGAGTTCACCACGCAGTCAAACACCGCCTGTACAGAGGGAGAGAAGGAGAGAGAGAGAGAGAAAGAGAGAGAGAGAGAGAAGAATATACCTCTGCATCTCCATCATCCTGTATCCTTAAAAACAGCTGAAACGCCACAGCCAAACCTCTGCGATAGACACACACTCCAACGTTTGCACTAAAATGTTTCCATCTCGTTATCAGGCATCAGTTTTAAATGAGTTTTTAACTGTTTTCTCTTTTCCAATTTCTGAAAGGTTTCCCTTCTTATGCTTTTCGACAGCATTGCTGGCTGGCTAATTACTTTTCCTCTGAAATCAACGTTTCCCTTCCGAGAAAAGACGAAATAATGTACAGACGTCCATTGAGCGTAACAGCCCTGTTCTGTGCGGTGGAAAAGAAGGCTCCTATTCTTGAGCTGTGGCGCCTTTCTCCCTATCAGGGTATTGTGGGTAGAGGTGGGCGGTACCTTCAGCTTGGGGAGGCGTTTGATGGTCTTGAGAGGACGCAGAACCCTCAGCACACGCAGGGACTTAATGGTGCTGATGTCCTTCCCCTTACTGTTCCCCCTGCAGGCCATCCGGGGAACAGCAGGAGGGTAAGGGGAAGGGGAAGGGGAAGGGGGAGGGAAGGGGGGGAAGAGGCGACAGAGAGAACACAGTCAAACGCGACTCCGAAATCCTGGGACAGTCTCGCACATGCACACGCCTCACACAAATGCGCAGTCAAATCTGTCACCAAGCCCTGAAACGACCCATCAAGTGCTGCTGCATCTCCGCGTCAATTAATTAATCAAAAACAGCCCACGAAAGTCCTATTCACAGTCAGGCCGCACAACGGAAACCGCATCCCAAATTCAAAGGGCAGTTAAACACACCAATATTTTCAGGGCACTTCATCATAATCTATGTCACAAAACCAAACTGTCTTAACATGCTTCCTTTACCATCAGCTGTGGGGCAATGCAGCTAAACGAAAGAGTGATGAAGTGAGGAGTCGAGGGCCACGAACCCAAACAGTTTTTCTTCAGGAACTCTACCTCAGGGGCCCAGGTTTATCACCTCGGGCTAAGACTGCAGCATCAACTCCCAGCCGGTTCCACCAGGTTAGGAGCCACCTGTGGCTCAGTGGCTTGTGCATCTTCCAAGAACACAGGAAGTTGCTGGTTCAAGCCCCTCTATTGCCACAATAAGAACAGTGCAGCAGTTTTGCCCTAAATCCCATAGAGGGGGACGGCCACCAGCTCAGTTAAATCAACTGTCAGTCATCTCAATAACAGTAATGTACTGCAATCACTTCCACTGACAAGGACATAATTAGTAGATCGTTAACCAGCTGACTGTACTTGTGCTAAAACATGCAAGCGAGACGACAGCCAGTGAATGCTGTTGGGTCACCATGTGCGATACAGTGTAAAGGTGATAACATTAAAACACAGTGACTGTCTCCAGCGTGTACAGATTATATTACAGTTATTCGGCAGACGCCGTTATTTAAAGCGATTTACAAGGAATTTAAAATACATACAGGGTCAATCATCCCCGAACACTTGCCCTGCCAGTGTATGTGTGGGAGAGAGGAACAGGGAGCAGGGCATTCACACAAACAACACCGGTAAAGAGAGTTTCAGTTCAGTGTGGCCTCTGTCTGTGGAAACGTGACCAGCCATCAGTGAACACAAGACAATCAACACAGAGCACCAAAATAACGAGGCGGTGTGAGAGAGGGAGAGAGAGGAAGAAGTTTACCGAGAACTGCTCCTGCAGGCGTCGCCGGGCCAAGAGAGGACAGAGGGTCAGTGACAGCGAGAGGCGAGGTGGAGGGGGAGAGAGAGAGAGAGAGAGAGAGAAACAAACAGACAGCACATGGAAAAAAGACAGGAAACAGCAGGAATGGGGAAGGAGGACAACATCCATATAAGACAGACACAGACAGGAGAAAAGAGACCAGGCCTGCGATTGGTCACCTCTCTCTGACCCCTGACAAGACCTGCGATTGGTCACCTCTGACCCCTAACAAGGCCTGCGATTGGTCACCTCTCTCTGACCCCTAACAAGGCCTGCGATTGGTTGTAAGCCCATATTCATCACCACCAAGGAGTGAG
Organism: Gymnothorax reevesii; assembly: GCA_029721435.1. Taxonomy (NCBI): domain Eukaryota; kingdom Metazoa; phylum Chordata; class Actinopteri; order Anguilliformes; family Muraenidae; genus Gymnothorax; species Gymnothorax reevesii. Next base: position 7,089,227 of record CM056582.1, read on the forward strand.
CCCTCTCTAAGCGCTACAGTACAGACACAGGAATCAGGAAATGCTGCAATAGACAGCGCCCCCGCTGGGCTGGAGGACCCATTTTAGGCTCAGTACACCACCCTGCTCTTCAGCCTGCTCACTGCTTGTCCTACTCTCCTCTCATAACAACAGGCACCTATTCTCATTAATACTCAGAATGAAACAATCATCAATGATCAGTAATTATTAACCCCTTGAGTATGGGAAGTGCACATATGCGGGTTTGCTTGCTGACCCGCATACCGGGAACCGCTAATGCGCGGAGTGCTCTGCTGACCACCGAGGCCTGATTTGTGTACGCGGGCGCGCTGCCGCGGCCGGGATTGTTGGCTGGCTCTTGTGACGATCGCAGAGGAAGTCTTTCACTCTTCGGTTTATTACACGGTTCAACACTACTCTAACTTCGCAAGTGTCACATCTGAACCGGGACTCACGGCGACCTTTGTTCTTGGAACAGACGACGCACTGTTTCCATGGTTTCTGGGTCTTTGCCGTGGGTGGATGGCTCTCCAAGAAATTTCCTCCAAGGAGTCTGTTCGGAGCTGGCAACTTCGGTTCACGGACGGACTCAGTGGACGCAAATAGATTGGCTAGATCAACTTGTCATGACATGGCTTGAAAATTATCGAAGTTAAAGATGTGAGAGTTTAGTTCAGTTGGTGGTGATTATCTCATTGCAAGATGCGAAAGACAAATCTGCTGAAAAACCTCGGCTTTTATACCAATTGAAGCAGTTGCCCGAATGTTTTGACTTGCGCGCCCAGATATTTGAAATTTATATCACAAGATCAGGATGCACAACCTATGAGTGATCAGGTACTTCATTTGTCTGACCCAATATTGGAACAGAATCATTCACAGCAATCGCCTCGCAGCAGCCGCACATTGACTCCACACACCATCCAGCATCTGCGAATATGTGCTTCTCGGCCAGGGGAATAGATGGCCTGCTGGCACACACGCGGGTCCCGCCTGACTGGCTCCAATGTGCTGCATATATGCCGGTCACTTGAGCATACTGTCGAATACAAACCCGTATGCAAGGGGTTAACCCACACAATTATTATTGTTATTATCACTATTATTGACATACAGTGCTATAACCAGTTGCTATAAAGCTCTGCTGATGGAAAAATGCAAGTATTTCCTTGTGTGCCGCACTGCAGCTGTATGGCAGCGCAGAAACACCTCCATCAGGACCCAGGCCTGTCTCTCCGGACAGCCTGTATTAGCGCCAGCTTGGGTGCCATTTAGAGAAGAGTACAGGGCGGGCGGGCAGACAGGCGCACAGCAGGTGACACGCTGGGGTGTAGAGGTCATGCAGTGGAGACTGGAATTAGGCATCTACATGATCGACACCCACAAACCCCACCTATAATATCTCTAACCACGCCCACTGAGACCATGTCACACACAGGAATTAATGTATCCCCCTCTCTCCGACCTCTTAAATACACGCACATAAACTCACACACGCACACACACACACACACACACACACACACACACACACGAGTTACATCTCTTTGGTTAAACAGCACTTGTATCAGTCCAAAGAATAATTTTCCATAGCCCTGCTCTAAACACTAACCTATAAACCCTTCAAACCTTGAATTAACACCTCACCTTAACCTAAAGCCTAATTCTAATCCCGAGCTATAAAAGTAGGCCAAGTTCTGACTATACGCACAACTGTAACCATGGATTTAGGCCAGTCCTTGACCACACATTAATCCTCACGGGGATTGGCAGCCAAAATATCCCCATCATACAGTTTTTCAGACTTTACTGTTCTTGGGGGGTCATTTTGTCCCGACTTGGCATATTTTAGTGCCGAGAAGAATGGTAAAACAAGTATACTGACACACTTCCTCTTTCTCTTGCTCACACTCTCTCTCTCACACACACACACACACGCATGCGCGCGCGCCCACACACACCAGCGTGCCCGCCATCAGAAACTGTGGCCCTCCAGGACTGAAGTGTGCCTCTGTTCTAGAGCCACAGTCTTAGTTTTTAAAGAGCGAGAACTGGATGCAACTTGTCAAAGAATTCTGCAAAGGCAACTTTCTACCGGTAAAAACACTGTCAAAGTGTAATACATTTCTGAGTCTACATTGCAATGAGATGCACAGTACAAATTAAACATTTTTTGGTCTTTTAAGGCTGAGGTAATGAGGTGTGCCAGTTAGGTTTGCAGTGCAAGCCACATTTACACCTTCAAAATTCATTCTCCTCTAAAGTAAATTCACATCTGTGACTTTATTGACTCCGCGGGCTCACCGACTTGGCTATCGTGATGCGTCAGTGTGCCTTCATTGACGAGCTAGCCTGGCCTTGTAAAATGTAGGCTGTCAATCTTTTGAGCTGGTACATGGCAAAATAGGCTGGTAGTTTTTAAAATAAAAAACTATGATAATATTCCCGACAGCTTATATCTTCAGTAAAACACGTCAACATTTTTGCAGCAAATGCAGGCAACTGAGGCTAACTGAAACCGCTATATACTTCACACAACAAACCAAAACAGTCACTCCTTTACAATTTTTACATCTTTTTGATAGCCATTTCATAATCAGAAAATAATATAAAACAGGCTTTTTTTTGTAAAAATTTCTTATTTTTCCTTCAGAGAGAGGAAAACGCACTACAGATAAACCTTCAGTGTGGGCCCCACGCACGCCACAGGCAGCAGGGAACACAGAGATACCACAGCTCACAAGCAGGGGGCGCCCTCAGCACTCTGGAGGGGTGTTTGTCACAGGCTGTGTGCACCCCTCACCCCCTCGCACAAGCATAGCCCCCGGATGGAGTGTGTGTGTGTGAGTGTGTGGGGGGGTCAGATGTAGGGTGAATGAGAGCGGGGCAGGACTGCATGCCGGATAAGGATGTGCCATGGAATGATTTTTAACTCTTTCTTTGCCAAGCCCTTCACAAGCCTATCAGCCCGAGTATAAGGATACACTGAGGACTTGGATAGGTTGTCTGAAGGCACTTCATCTATGTTTAAGCCATTCCGAGCTACGCACTGCACATACACACCCATAAATACATATTTATAAAAGTATATATACACCAGGTGTGAACATATATGTACAGCTTCCCCTGTTTTACCACGGTGCCGTGTGAAGAACTTCCTGTTCGCTTCGCAAGCAGACTTCCAGTTCAACGGCAAAGGAAGTCAAATGGTGCACTGTGCCTGCACTTCTCAACACGGCCGGTGATCGAGTTTACGTGACCTTCACAGCTACAGCTCTGAGGAGGACCGCAGGAGAGTCCGGTTCGAGTTTACGTGACCTTCACAGCTGCAGCTCTGAGGAGGACCGCAGGAGAGTCCGGTTCGAGTTTACGTGAGCTTCACAGCTGCAGCTCTGAGGAGGACCGCAGGAGAGTCCGGTTCGAGTTTACGTGAGCTTCACAGCTGCAGCTCTGAGGAGGACCGCAGGAGAGTCCGGTTCGAGTTTACGTGAGCTTCACAGCTGCAGCTCTGAGGAGGACCGCAGGAGAGACCGCCCCCAGGTCACGCCCTGATTAGAAGACAAATCAAAATGGATGGGAGAGACCCCTGTTCTCCGAGGGCAAAGGTGGAACGGGGAACTGAATGTTACCCTGCTGGACTCTGCGTGGTGGCCTCAGTGACGCCAACGGTGGGACCTGTTAGGCACTGGGACCCAGAAACAGCTCCCTTTGAAGGTCACTGAAGGCCAAAAAAATGGGTGGAATTGGGACTGTGGTCCGAATGACCTGCTTCCTAAATAAAGGGTCATCATTGTCACGGCCCACAGCACAGAGGTGCTGACCCTTAGGGGTCATTATTCCCTCCTGCTCCAGAGATTTTGGGTTAGAGCTGAAATACCAGTGTGCTTGAGGGTGCATATGAATATGTATATGTGGCTCACCAGGGGCTGGTGACTAAACCAATGATTACTAAACTAATGATTACTCTGGACCTGTTTACAATCATTTCTTTACATTTACATCACAACGAACTCAAAACACCCAACACCATCGCCTGAGGCCAGTACTCCTTGTTGAGGCATCGTGTCATCAAGATGGAAAATCGCATTTCAAAATTGCAACGTTTTCAGGTGTGAATATTTGCTGCTAATCTTTGTTTTCTCTGTTGCGATTTAAAATATCACAAAGCGCAGCTTAGACAGCCTGCATTGCCACATGATGTGCTAAAAGCAAACATTGCAGTTAACGGAGTAATTCATAAAAAATACTTTTTTGGGAGAGATATTTTCAGAAGTATGACCGCATAAACACACACTGGACCTGCAAGAGACCACATGGCGCCTGAGAACACAACTGTATTGTAACCATGGCACCGAGGAGGATCTACATACATGAACACACCTGGGAACATATATCACTATTCTCAGATATCTGGAGGACCACAGAGATAGGCACAGTGAGGTTCATAAATATTTGGACAGTGGCAGGGCTGGCTTTCCTCCATATTTATGAGCATACATTTTAAAAGTGCAGATTGTCCAATTTAATTAGATTTTATTCACATCCGTCACCAGAGAACTGTCCAGGTAATCGCAGCCCCTTGAAAACAGCATGACCGCCCGAATATTTGTGGACATCGCGGCATATCGTATTTCAGATATCTCAGGAGAGAAGATGGCCGCCGTGCACAGGTTCTTCGGCGAAGGTGCAGTCAGGTGACCACCTACAGGCCGTGCAGAGGAACGCGACTCAAATACCTGCTCCGGCGCGAGGGGGCGGGGCATAATGGGGCAGGGCAGGGCGGGGCTCTCCGCTCCAGCACCATCTGGGCACTAAAGGGTTACAGGTGCCTGGGGTCGTCACCCACACGAAAATGAGCCGAGGGCGGCTACTCGCAGAGGGAGTTAAAGTAGGAGGGAGGGGGAGGAGGGAACTGGGGGAGGGGGGCGGGGCTTCTGCCTGACGCTGGATGAGTGACATTTGGGGGTGATGGGAAGAAAGGGGCGGGGCCAAGGCCTGTGGACACAGAGAGGGAGAAATAGAAGGAGAGAGAGACAGGGAGAGAGATGACAGCAGAATAATGGAGTGAATGAGAGAATGAAAGACAGGGATGGGAGGAGGAGAGGAGATGGAGGGATGGAGGAGAAACAGGCTGCCTCCTTCAGCTCAGAATAACAGAGCAGGAAAGAGAGGCTCTATTTCACAGTGGCCCACATTTATCAAATTTGCGTGGGATCTGGTGTAGATTCTGGTGTAAATATCATCGTTCGCCAGGTGTCACGTCTAATTTACTAAAAGTGTGTACGTCGCAGATTTCGGAGTAGAACTGCCGTGGCAGTTGATAAATCTGGCGGCAGAAACCATCGTAATTCACATGACACGCCCCTATAAATTAATGCCCCGGGAGACATAGCCCTGCCCACTTTACGACATGGACTCTCGAAAGACCGCAAAGAAGAAAGAACCTAACTGATAAGGAAATTTCGTCGGCCTGCTGATAAATCTCGTATCTACAGTTTGATGAGAAACAAAAACTCGCATGTCCACGATAATAGCATAAACATTGCAAAATTTCATTGATTGGATACATTCTTGGGGGAAAAATAGTCATCCTACCCGAACACAGCTCAACTGAATTCTTACATGCAAAATTCAACTTTTTTTTTTTTTTGCCTTCCTGTAAAGTTTATCATTTCGAAGATACGAGGTTTTATCAGCAGGCCGACGACAGATGGAGAACAACAAAATAATTTTATTTGGAAGGCTTAAGAGTGGCATAAAGGGAGCCCAGTAGGCTGCAGTTTGGAAAACTATTGCTGCTGCAGTAGTAAACACCGTCGGAGTGGAAAACCGGAGTGCAGCAGAGGTTTCATTTTATTCATTAATAAATTGAAGTGACTATTTGCACTTAATTTTTGTGCTTGGACGCACTTAAATGACCAAAATTCTTATTAGACGCACTTATTATCGTGGCCAAGACGCACATTTCTCAATTGCCCACACTTATTTTAAGTGTGTCCAAAGCTAAAATTTTTTCTTGGCCAAACTTATTTTAAGCGGTACTTTCAAAGCGGCACTGGAATGGTCATCAACTTGTGCACTTACAAGTGTGGTTAAGAAAAATAATTAGCATTGGCCACACGTAAAAGTACGAATAACATCAGCCTTAATAAATTCAATTTATAGATCCACGACATTTCATGTTATATTGCCTACATAATTAACAATCCAAATGCTTTGGTTAAAAAAGTGGTCCGAAGGCTGCCAGATAGCTCACTCGGCTAAGGCACTGCGTTGCAGCGCAGAGTGGGTTCACGTCGTGGGTTCGAGCCCCGGCGTACCCACCGGCAGCTTTTTCAGAGTAGCGCACAATTGGCTATCGCGCTACAGGGTTTCAAATTGGGAAGGGACTGCCGGATTTGGGTATATAATAATAACAGCTTTGTTCGTTGCTCCAGCGCCTCCTGTTGGCCAGACGGGCGCTCGTCAGGAAGACTCCGGGTTGGTTCATGTCCGGGTATCCTCCGCCCTCGTTCTGAACTTGCGAAGATTCAACCAATGAGTGTATAAGAATCAGTGGCAGACAGGCACGTGCTTCGGAGGAGAGCCGTGAACTGTCTTCACTATCCTGAGTTGGCAGCAAGGGGGCGCATACGAGCAAGCTTTGCACATAGTTCCCCAATTGGGCATTCCAGATTAGGGTGGGATTGTGGATGCCAAATTTAAAAAAAAATAATAATAAGTGGTCTGATTTTAAGATCGCCTCCAAAATACGGGCTGCAACAGCGCACGGAGCGGTGGAGGCCAACCAGACTCGAACCTCCAGCTGCCACAGCACTGATAGGCTCCCCCTCCATCGTGGGAATACGAGCCGGTGTGGACATGGATGAGTCCCCCCCGCCTCGATCGGAGCACCATGAGGGTAACTGGTAAAATACAGTCTGCAGAGATCACTCTTCATTGTACTTTTATCAGTGTTACTCCATGACATGTTATTGGGTGCCACACAAAACGAGAGCCACTCGTCACTTTCCCGGATGAGATCTCTGTGCCGAAAGTTCCTCTCACTTCGAACAGAAGCTTATTCCTCTAACAATGGAAGATCTGCCATTGTCAAAATGTGATCACTGTCGAAGTGCCCGTAGGCGTCTATATACTGAGCAACAAAAGAAATGCAAGCTAGCTAGTTAGTTAATGTAGGCTACTCTTATGGTTACTCAGTCGAAGGGACCGCAAAATAAAGAAATGTTTGATGAAACGAGTGTAAATTTGCACGTGCTAGTAATAAATTTGATTTTCTAAAATAATTTTTCCAGTCTGCCTTTAATTAACTTGCGTTTCTATTGTTCAGTTCAGTAAATATTTGACTGGATGAGCATCTGACATATTGCGCTTAATCAAATTGATTCTAATTGCCAGCCGTCTGGCCTGACAAGCAGGTTGTCTCAAAATATAAATTTTATTAATTTCTCAACACAGGTGTCTAATTTATTTATTATTATATTATTTATTTATTGATTTAGCCAATTTATCTATTGAGACAATTTATTAATTGTACTTATAAGAGCAACAACAACATCCGCATCGCTGCATATGGTTTATTACTCATTTTGACAGCTGCACTCGTTCCTGCATGTTGTTTGCTGTTTTTAGATTTGCGTACACCTGGTCAGACCTAGCGTGAGATTTTTGTGAACCGTTCGCTCACGTTCAGATTGATAAATGCCGATCCTTGTGGTAGTTTTGGCGTACACCCATTTTTTTGGTGCACGCACGTTTGATTAATGAGGGCCATTGTACGCGCGTGTGTGTGTGTGTGTGTGTGTGTGTGTGCGTTTGTGTGTTTGCGCGCTTGTTTGGGTACTTGAGACAAGGGTATGTGCCGATTATGGTATGGGTATGGTCGATTGCGCGTGTGTGTGTGTGTTAGAGAACAGGATGAGTGAGGGGTGCAGTAAGGTGAGCGATTGAGCGTGTGTGTGTGTGTGTTAGAGAACAGGGTGAGTGAGGGGTGCAGTAAGATGGTCGATTGCGTGTGTGTGTGTGTGTGTGTGTGTGTGTGTGTGTGTGTTAGAGAGCAGTGTGAGTGAGGGGTGCAGTAAGATGGTCGATTGCGTGTGTGTGTGTTAGAGAACAGGGTGAGTGAGGGGTGCAGTAAGATGGTCGATTGCGTGTGTGTGTGTGTGTGTGTGTGTGTGTTAGAGAGCAGTGTGAGTGAGGGGTGCAGTAAGATGGTCGATTGCGTGTGTGTGTGTTAGAGAACAGGGTGAGTGAGGGGTGCAGTAAGATGGTCGATTGCGTGTGTGTGTGTGTGTGTGTGTGTGTGTGTTAGAGAGCAGTGTGAGTGAGGGGTGCAGTAAGATGGTCGATTGCGCGTGTGTGTGTGTGTTAGAGAACAGGGTGAGTGAGGGGTGCAGTAAGATGGTCGATTGCGCGTGTGTGTGTGTGTGTGTGTGTGTGTGTGTGTGTGTGTGTGTGTGTGTGTGTTAGAGAACAGGGTGAGTGAGGGGTGCAGTAAGATGGTCGATTGCGCGCGCGTGTGTGTGTGTGTGTGTGTGTGTGTGTTAGAGAACAGGGTGAGTGAGGGGTGCAGTAAGATGGTCGATTGCGCGCGTGTGTGTGTGTGTGTTAGAGAACAGTGTGAGTGAGGGGTGCAGTAAGATGGTCGATTGCGTGTGTGTGTGTGTGTGTGTGTGTGTGTGTGTGTGTTAGAGAGCAGTGTGAGTGAGGGGTGCAGTAAGATGGTCGATTGCGCGCGCGTGTGTGTGTGTGTGTGTGTGTTAGAGAGCAGTGTGAGTGAGGGGTGCAGTAAGATGGTCGATTGCGCGCGCGCGTGTGTGTGTGTGTGTGTGTGTGTGTGTTAGAGAACAGTGTGAGTGAGGGGTGCAGTAAGATGGTCGATTGCGCGCGCGTGTGTGTGTGTGTGTTAGAGAGCAGTGTGAGTGAGGGGTGCAGTAAGATGGTCGATTGCGTGTGTGTGTGTGTGTGTGTGTGTGTGTGTTAGAGAACAGGGTGAGTGAGGGGTGCAGTAAGATGGTCGATTGCGTGTGTGTGTGTGTGTGTGTGTGTGTTAGAGAACAGGGTGAGTGAGGGGTGCAGTAAGATGATCGATTGCGCGTGTGTGTGGGAGTGTGTGTGTGTGTTAGAGAGCAGTGTGAGTGAGGGGTGCAGTAAGGTGGTCGATTGCGTGTGTGTGTGTGTGTGTGTGTGTGTGTGTGTGTGTGTTAGAGAGCAGTGTGAGTGAGGGGTGCAGTAAGGTGGTCGATTGCGTGTGTGTGTGTGTGTGTGTGTTAGAGAGCAGTGTGAGTGAGGGGGGCAGTAAGATGATCGATTGCGTGTGTGTGTGTGTGTGTGTGTGTTAGAGAACAGGGTGAGTGAGGGGTGCAGTAAAATGATCGATTGCGCGCGTGTGTGTGTGTGTGTGTGTGTGTGTGTTAGAGAACAGGGTGAGTGAAGGTGCAGTAAGATGGTCGATTGCGCGCGCGTGTGTGTGTGTGTTAGAGAGCAGTGTGAGTGAGGGGTGCAGTAAGATGGTCGATTGCGTGTGTGTGTGTGTGTGTGTGTGTGTGTGTGTGTGTTAGAGAACAGGGTGAGTGAGGGGTGCAGTAAGATGGTCGATTGCGCGCGCGTGTGTGTGTGTGTGTGTGTGTGTGTGTTAGAGAGCAGTGTGAGTGAGGGGTGCAGTAAGATGGTCGATTGCGTGTGTGTGTGTGTGTGTGTGTGTTAGAGAACAGGGTGAGTGAGGGGTGCAGTAAGATGGTCGATTGCGCGCGCGTGTGTGTGTGTGTGTGTGTTAGAGAGCAGTGTGAGTGAGGGGTGCAGTAAGGTGGTCGATTGCGTGTGTGTGTGTGTGTATGTGTGTGTGTGTGTGTGTGTGTGTTAGAGAGCAGTGTGAGTGAGGGGTGCAGTAAGGTGGTCGATTGCGTGTGTGTGTGTGTGTGTGTGTGTGTGTGTGTTAGAGAGCAGTGTGAGTGAGGGGTGCAGTAAGATGGTCGATTGCGTGTGTGGGTGTGTGTGTGTGTGTGTGTTAGAGAGCAGTGTGAGTGAGGGGTGCAGTAAGATGATCGATTGCGCGCGTGTGTGTGTGTGTGTGTGTGTGTGTGTGTGTTAGAGAGCAGTGTGAGTGCGGGGTGCAGTAAGATGGTCGATTGCGTGTGTGTGTGTGTGTGTGTGTGTGTGTGTGTGTGTGTGTGTTAGAGAACAGGGTGAGTGAGGGGTGCAGTAAGATGGTCGATTGCGCGCGCGTGTGTGTGTGTGTTAGAGAGCAGTGTGAGTGAGGGGTGCAGTAAGATGGTCGATTGCGTGTGTGTGTGTGTGTGTGTGTTAGAGAGCAGTGTGAGTGAGGGGTGCAGTAAGATGGTCGACTGCGCGCGTGTGTGTGTGTGTGTGTGTGTGTGTGTGTTAGAGAACAGTATGAGTGAGGGGTGCAGAAAGGTGGTCGATTGCGTGTGTGTGTGTGTGTGTGTGTGTGTGTGTTAGAGAGCAGTGTGAGTGAGGGGTGCAGTAAGATGGTCGATTGCGCGCGTGTGTGTGTGTGTGTGTTAGAGAACAGGGTGAGTGAGGGGTGCAGTAAGATGATCGATTGCGCGTGTGTGTGTGTGTGTGTGTTAGAGAGCAGTGTGAGTGAGGGGTGCAGTAAGGTGGTCGATTGCGTGTGTGTGTGTGTGTGTGTTAGAGAACAGGGTGAGTGAGGGGTGCAGTAAGATGGTCGATTGCGTGTGTGTGTGTGTGTGTGTGTGTTAGAGAACAGGGTGAGTGAGGGGTGCAGTAAGATGGTCGATTGCGTGTGTGTGTGTGTGTGTGTGTGTGTGTGTGTGTGTTAGAGAACAGGGTGAGTGAGGGGTGCAGTAAGATGGTCGATTGCGCGTGTGTGTGTGTGTTTGAGAGCAGTGTGAGTGAGGGGTGCAGTAAGATGGTCGATTGCGTGTGTGTGTGTGTGTGTGTGTGTTAGAGAGCAGTGTGACTGAGGGGTGCAGTAAGATGGTCGATTGCGTGCGTGTGTGTGTGTGTGTGTGTGTGTGTGTTAGAGAGCAGTGTGAGTGAGGGGTGCAGTAAGATGGTCGATTGCGTGTGTGTGTGTGTGTGTGTGTGTGTGTGTTAGAGAGCAGTGTGAGTGAGGGGTGCAGTAAGATGGTCGATTGCGTGTGTGTGTGTGTGTGTGTGTGTTAGAGAGCAGTGTGAGTGAGGGGTGCAGTAAGATGGTCGATTGCGTGTGTGTGTGTGTGTGTGTGTGTGTGTGTGTTAGAGAGCAGTGTGACTGAGGGGTGCAGTAAGATGGTCGATTGCGCGCATCTGTGTGTGTTAGAGAACAGGGTGAGTGAGGGGTGCAGTAAGATGGTCGATTGCGTGCGTGTGTGTGTGTGTGTGTGTGTGTTAGAGAACAGGGTGAGTGAGGGGTGCAGTAAGGTGATGAATTTCTGGCTTGAGTGATGGACTGAGGGAGATGAATAAGTTGGATGTGATGAACAAGTGAGAGCAGAAACAGACAGACAGAAATCGCTGGTCTTCAGCGAGGCTGTAGTGCCATGTTTGAACAGCTGACGGCGACAGACAGACAGACAGACAGCGAGGCAGGAGGAAAACGGGGGCTCGTCCGGGAAGAACACTTACGTGAAGGCAAAGGCCACCAGGGCACCACTAACCACTATAAAGTCCAGAATGTTCCACAGGTCACGGAAATACGCCCCCTGGTGGAGAACCAGACCCAGGTCCACCATCTGCAACACAGAGACACTGACCATCACCAGCGCGAGGGCACTGACACAGTCAGCTCTACAGACACCCTAACGTCCCTGGCACTGGAACTGTGTAATGCAGTGGTTGAAATTGGATTGAACCAGTTTCTGCGATTTGAAACACCTAAAGGTAAGAAACATTATTCATTGCAATTATTAAGGTGAGGGGAGGGGATTTTCTTGACGTTAAATGCGTTAAATGTTTATTGTAAACCAATAGTAGGTGTTTTCCGCAATCTGATTGGTTACCCTTGTCGAATAGTGTTCGACATCCCTGAAATGACAGGACCTTTTCACCTGCTCATGAATACATTAGCATGCAGAGGTGTATAATCCAGGGGTCAGAAAGTAAAAATCCTACCATGTTTTCATTCCAACCGTAAACTCCTGTCAGCAGATTTGACTTGTTAGTTTTACCTCCCAGCTGAAGAATAGTGTCAGCTGCCAGGTCTTTTGTGGCTGGAACAATATCCTGGGATGGACTTTTACTTTCTGAACCTGGATTATACACCTCTGTTAGCATGAAAACAGACCTACTTTCGCTCATTCAGCCCATCAGTTCAACTTGACAGGTTGCGGAATTCTAGCACGTGACTCGATGACCTAATTGTGACGGATCACGTTGCCATATGAAAGAGTCCGTGCAAAAAACGTTTCTTTCTCGCTTATGGTTTACAATATCGATAAATAGTTACGTTTGTGAAATTTATAGTTTACAAAATTGATAAATAGTTACATTTGTGGAATTTCCTGGGAGTCATTGGAATTCAACGGCTGCAAATTTAAACGTTTAAAACCTCCGACTAACGTCGTCGGTTTTAAACTAAATTTGTGGGCGTTGAATTCCAATGAATCCCAGAAATTTAAAAACGCAACTATTTATCTTCATAATGTCATCAAAATCACACACTCTGCCATGCAATGAGAAATACACGGGGTGTTCAACAGAAATTCACCATTTGGATATAAATGAAAGTAGACTATGATTGGATCATTATTGCAGCGATTAATATGTTTCAGCTGGCGATAATTATTTTAATCCTAACTGATGAAGGACGTAGCTTCTTATTTCTGAAAAAGTCACGGCGGATGATTTATACCTTAGTAGCAGGAGAGATGATAGAGTATTTCATAAGGGGCAAATTATTGTCCTGCATTAAGCAAGGAAATCAAGGAACAAGGAATTATTTTCACACACTGATTGGGCACCACAGAGTCCTGACCCGAACCACACTGAGAATGACTGGGACATGCTGGAGAAGACTGTGGAGTGGTTCAGCCATCTTGTTCTCCAGCCAAATATTAATGCAACTCCAATTGAACATGAATAAAAGTACATTATCTGATGTTGCATTTGATTGTCAAAACAAAGACACGACAAATTTGCTCTGTAATCAAAGCTACAGGGGTTTGGACTTTTGGCCAGGAAGTGTAAAATTGTTTTTCAGGAAGTGTGAGGAAACAATCTGGCCTGAAAATACACAAATTTCATTATTTTATTTTATTTGGATATTGGGTAAAGAAAATGAAACATTTTCATACGATACGACAGACTTTATCAATTGTTAAAAAAAAGTTAATTTGGACTCCACTTCGACTTCAATAGCAAAAGACGATATATAAATCATGAAACTTAGCTTGAAAACTAACTTTAATTATTCGTTTACAAATGCATTGACTAATTTATTGGTTATTGATTATTCATACTTACTTTTGCATTGCAAATCATACGATAAACTGAATGGTTAGAGACCAATTAGCAAATACATAAGCATTTCATTCTTTATAAATCAGCATTTACTGTATGGAACAAAAAAAAAAAACATGATTTTTAACTAATGTAGTGGCGGGCATGAATTACCAACGAGTCAGAAAACATTATGTACGTACATCAGCAAGCATTTAACATATTAAAAGGCAATTCATCTGTAAAGCCTTTCAAAAAAATCTGAATTGCCTCTCTAGTACCCTGTAAAGCATCTTTGTGACTGTCAGTAGACAAGAGAAATAAAACTCCATCAAAAATCTCACAACCATGTGAAGTAAATCGCACAGTCCCAGCGACACAACAGTAAAACGCATCTAAAGGTAGAGCAGAGCAGGTTTTGCACGGATGAGCACAGGATTTTTAACAAATAGCTAAACAGTGAACAATATGAATTTGCCTACCTTGATCAGCATCTCAAAGGTAAACACTCCGGTAAAGACGTAGTCAAAATATCGCAGCACCTGTTAACATGACATGAGACAGGCCCAGCAGGAGTTACAGTCATGACTTCTTCACCTTCAGTGCGCAAAATAAAACAAAGAAGTTCCAGTACCAACAATCCTCTTGATATAGGGACATTTTTGAATCACATCTGAAAACTCCCCAGTAAAAGGATAATGTTGCCGTTTGGAGAAACCCTTAAATACGCTTGGGCTGCAGTCAGGCAGTGTTCTGGAGTGTGTGCAACGGGAGAGTGAGGATGGCACACAACCGCAAAAAGGAGTGACAATGGCACACAACCAGTCACTACAACACACACACACACACACACACACACACACACAGACTCAGACACAGACACAGACACATACACAGGCAAGCGCACGTGCACACACACACACGCACACACACACACACACACACACACACACACACACACACACACAGACTCAGACTCAGACACAGACACAGACACAGACACACACACACATACACACACACAGGCAAGCGCACGTGCACACACACACACACACACACATACACACACAGGCAGGCGCACGTGCACACACACACACACACACACACACACACACAGGCAAGCGCACGTGCACACACACACACGCGCGCGCGCGCGCGGAGCCACACACACACACACATACACACACACGCACACACACACACACACACACACACACACACACAAGCACACAAGCACAGGGATCAGACCAAACCCCGGCAGAGCCACTCAGGCAACACGAACAACCACAGGCCGTCACCATGGAGACATAGAATAACAGCTAAAAAACCAAACAGACAGACAGGCAAACAGACCCACGGGCTGATGGGACAAATTGCTGTCCTGGAGTCTCGGGTCTCTGCAACTTTTTGGTGTCTCCAAACGAGTGATTTGCTTTCGTCACTGACTGTTGAATGATTCCGGCACCTTCTTCCTTGAGGCATTCATTAGTGAGTGATTGAAAGAGACCAGAACAGTCTTCAAACACTGCAGCCCTCCAGGACCAGAGCTGGACACACCAGAACAGAGGGATGTGATTGGTCAGAGGGAGACTTACATTGTTGTGGGGCGAGTTTGCCCTGACAGGGTCTTCAGCAGCCAAGGCGATGCTGCTCATGCCGATGACCAGCAGGATGCACATCTCAAAGTATCGCAGCGTCACAATGTAGTGGCATAGCCTCCGGAACCTGGGCAGAAACAGAGTCACACTGTCCGTCGCACTGACCCGACGCTAAACACAGAGTCACACTATTGGTCACACGTATACAGTGCCAAAACACAGAGACACACTGTCGGTCACACCCATCCAGTGTCCAAACACAGAGACACACTGTCGGTCACATCCCTCCAGTGCCCAAACACAGAGACACACTGTCGGTCACACCCATCCAGTGCCCAAACACAGAGATACACTGTCGGTCACACCGATCCAGTGCCCAAACACAGAGATACACTGTCGGTCACACCGATCCAGTGCCCAAACACAGAGATACACTGTCGGTCACACCCATCCAGTGCCCAAACACAGAGACACACTGTCGGTCACACCCATCCAGTGCCCAAACACAGAGATACACTGTCGGTCACACCCATCCAGTGCCCAAACACAGAGATACACTGTCGGTCACACCGATCCAGTGCCCAAACACAGAGACACACTGTCGGTCACATCCATCCAGTGCCGAGACACAGAGACACACTGTCGGTCACATCTATCCAGTGCCGAAACACAGAGACACACTGTCGGTCACACCGATCCAGTGTCCAAACACAGAGAGTTGGAAATGGACAGACATATGGACTAAAGGTTTGAAAATGGACAGACAGATGGACTAACACATTGGTAGTGGACAGACAGATGGACTGGAGCACTTACGGGTTGGTAGTGGACAGACAGATGGACAGGAGGACTCATGGGTTGGTAATGGACAGACAGATGGACAGGAGGACTCACGAGTTGGTCGTGGACAGACAGATGGACAGGGGGACTCACGGGTTGGTCGTGGACAGACAGATGGACAGGAGGACTCACTGGTTGGTCGTGGAGAGACAGATGGACAGGAGGACTCACGGGTTGGTAGTGGACAGACAAATGGACAGGAGGACTCACGGGTTGGTAGGGGACAGACAGATGGACAGGAGGACTCACGGGTTGGTCGTGGAGAGACAGATGGACTGGAGGACTCACGGGTTGGTAGTGGACAGACAGATGGACAAGAAGACTCACGGGTTGGTAGGGGACAGACGGATGGACTGGAGGACTCACGGGTTGGTAGTAGACCGACAGATGGACAAAGGACTCACGGGTTGGTAGTGGACAGACAGATGGACAGGAGGACTCATGGGTTGGTAGGGGACAGACGGATGGACTGGAGGACTCACGGGTTGGTCGTGGAGAGACAGATGGACAGGAGGACTCACAGGTTGGTAGGGGACAGACAGATGGACAGGAGGACTCACGGGTTGGTAGTGGACAGACAGATGGACAGGAGGACTCACAGGTTGGTCGTGGAGAGACAGATGGACAGGAGGACTCACGGGTTGGTATGGGACAGACAGATGGACAGGAGGACTCACAGGTTGGTAGTGGACAGACAGATGGACAGGAGGACTCACGGGTTGGTCGTGGAGAGACAGATGGACAGGAGGACTCACGGGTTGGTCGTGGAGAGACAGATGGACAAGAGGGCTCACGAGTTGGTAGGGGACAGACAGATGGACAGGAGGACTCACAGGTTGGTAGTGGACAGACAGATGGACTGGAGGACTCACAGGTTGGTAGTGGACAGACAGAAGGACAGGAGGACTCACGGGTTGATAGTGGATAGACAGATGGACTGGAGGACTCACAGGTTGGTAGTGGACAGACAGATGGACTGGAGGACTCACGGGTTGGTAGTGGACAGACAGATGGACTGGAGGACTCACAGGTTGGTAGTGGACAGACAGATGGACAGGAGGACTCATGGGTTGGTAGTGGATAGACAGATGGACTGGAGGACTCACAGGTTGGTAGTGGACAGACAGATGGACTGGAGGACTCACGGGTTGGTAGTGGACAGACAGATGGACTGGAGGACTCACAGGTTGGTAGTGGACAGACAGATGGACTGGAGGACTCACGGGTTGGTCGTGGACAGACAGATGGACTGGAGGACTCACAGGTTGGTAGTGGACAGACAGATGGACAGGAGGACTCACGGGTTGGTAGTGGATAGACAGATGGACTGTAGGACTCAGGTTGGTAGTGGACAGACAGATGGACTGGAGGACTCACGGGTTGGTCGTGGACAGGATGAACATTGAGCTGAAGGGAGGCATGGGTTTGGCTCCGCCCTCATAGTCATTGTCGTTCCCGCCTGCCTCCTCTTTCTTTTCCTCATCCTTTTTGGCCTGATCCGTGTTCGCATTCTTATTCACTGCGTGGAGAGGAAGAGAGGGAGAGAGAGGAGAGGGAGAGAGGGAGAGAGAGGGGAGGGAGAGGAGAGAGGGAGAGGAGAGAGAGGGAGAGGAGAGAAGGAGAGGAGAGAGGGGGGGAGAGGGAAGGAGGAGAGATAGGGTGAGTAAAGGAGGAATGAAGGAGAGAGTACATGTAAAGCAAGCGCAAGATCTTTTACTGTTCAGAAGTGATTTCACTTGGGACTGATCCTATTAGGCACGAGTGTTTAATCACCCTGAAGGAAGGCGTTTGTAGACGGGTAGACAGTGGGCATCTCCACCGCAGTGTAGTCGGGTTTGGCGTTAGTGGTCGTGCAGGGGGTAGGAGCAGGGACGGGATTGGTGAGGATGGCAGTGGGGGTTTGGGCGTGGCGGTGGGTGGCGTGGAGATGGAGAGCGGGGCCGGCGGGCGGCTCGGTGGCCAGTCTGCTGTTGGTGACGTTGTCCATATCTTCGCTGCGCTGGCTGTGTGGATGGGGCATCAACCGCTGGATAGGCCTGGTGGTGGAGAGGACGGGGCCGTTACCGTGACCCTCACTGTGGGGCGGAGTCAGAGGAGAGAAAGAGGACAGAGAGAGGGAGAGAGAGAGGAGGCAGAACAGCACAGAGAAATATGGAGGGAAAGAGAAACACAGAGAAGGACAAAGACAGTGATACATAGAAACAGTAGAGCAAACGGAAAAGAGCAGGAGCCGGAGAGAGTGGTGCAGATGGAGAGAAGAGGAGAGAACAGCACAGAGAGAAGAGCAGGAGCCGGAGAGAGTGGTGCAGATGGAGAGAAGAGGAGAGAACAGCACAGAGAGAAGCGCAGGAGCCGGAGAGAGTGGTGCAGATGGAGAGAAGAGGAGAGAACAGCACAGAGAGAAGAGCAGGAGCCGGAGAGAGTGGTGCAGATGGAGAGAAGAGGAGAGAACAGCACAGAGAGAAGAGCAGGAGCCGGAGAGAGTGGTGCAGATGGAGAGAAGAGGAGAGAACAGCACAGAGAGAAGCGCAGGAGCCGGAGAGAGTGGTGCAGATGGAGAGAAGAGGAGAGAACAGCACAGAGAGAAGCGCAGGAGCCGGAGAGAGTGGTGCAGATGGAGAGAAGAGGAGAGAACAGCACAGAGAGAAGCGCAGGAGCCGGAGAGAGTGGTGCAGATGGAGAGAAGAGGAGAGAACAGCACAGAGAGAAGAGCAGGAGCCGGAGAGAGTGGCGCAGATGGAGAGAAGAGGAGAGGACAGCACAGAGAGAAGAGCAGGAGCCGGAGAGAGAGGTGCAGATGGAGAGAAGAGGAGAGAACAGCACAGAGAGAAGAGCAGGAGCCGGAGAGAGGGGTGCAGATGGAGAGAAGAGGAGAGAACAGCACAGAGAGAAGAGCAGGAGCCGGAGAGAGTGGTGCGGATGGAGAGAAGAAGAGAGAACAGCACAGAGGGAAGAGCAGGAGCCAGAGAGAGTGGTGCGGATGGAGAGAAGAGGAGAGAACAGCACAGAGGGAAGAGCAGGAGCCAGAGAGAGTGGTGCGGATGGAGAGAAGAGGACAGAACAGCACAGAGAGAAGCGCAGGAGCCGGAGAGAGTGGTGCAGATGGAGAGAAGAGGAGAGAACAGCACAGAGAGAAGAGCAGGAGCCGGAGAGAGTGGCGCAGATGGAGAGAAGAGGAGAGGACAGCACAGAGAGAAGAGCAGGAGCCGGAGAGAGTGGTGCAGATGGAGAGAAGAGGAGAGAACAGCACAGAGAGAAGAGCAGGAGCCGGAGAGAGGGGTGCAGATGGAGAGAAGAGGAGAGAACAGCACAGAGAGAAGAGCAGGAGCCGGAGAGAGTGGTGCGGATGGAGAGAAGAGGAGAGAACAGCACAGAGGGAAGAGCAGGAGCCAGAGAGAGTGGTGCGGATGGAGAGAAGAGGAGAGAACAGCACAGAGGGAAGAGCAGGAGCCAGAGAGAGTGGTGCGGATGGAGAGAAGAGGACAGAACAGCACAGAGAGAAGAGCAGGAGCCGGAGAGAGTGGCGCAGATGGAGAGAAGAGGAGAGGACAGCACAGAGAGAAGAGCAGGAGCCGGAGAGAGTGGCGCAGATGGAGAGAAGAGGAGAGGACAGCACAGAGAGAAGAGCAGGAGCCGGAGAGAGTGGTGCAGATGGAGAGAAGAGGAGAGAACAGCACAGAGAGAAGAGCAGGAGCCGGAGAGAGTGGTGCAGATGGAGAGAAGAGGAGAGAACAGCACAGAGAGAAGAGCAGGAGCCGGAGAGAGTGGTGCAGATGGAGAGAAGAGGAGAGAACAGCACAGAGGGAAGAGCAGGAGCCGGAGAGAGTGGTGCAGATGGAGAGAAGAGGAGAGAACAGCACAGAGAGAAGAGCAGGAGCCGGAGAGAGTGGCCCAGATGGAGAGAAGAGGAGAGAACAGCACAGAGAGAAGAGCAGGAGCCGGAGAGAGTGGTGCAGATGGAGAGAAGAGGAGAGAACAGCACAGAGGGAAGAGCAGGAGCCGGAGAGAGTGGTGCAGATGGAGAGAAGAGGAGAAAACAGCACAAAGAGAAGAGCAGGAGCCGGAGAGAGGGGTGCAGAGGGAGAGAAGAGGAGAAAACAGCACAAAGAGAAGAGCAGGAGCCGGAGAGAGTGGCGCAGATGGAGAGAAGAGGAGAGGACAGCACAGAGAGAAGAGCAGGAGCCGGAGAGAGTGGTGCAGATGGAGAGAAGAGGAGAGAACAGGACAGAGAGAAGCGCAGGAGCCGGAGAGGGTGGTGCAGATGGAGAGAAGAGGAGAGAACAGCACAGAGAGAAGAGCAGGAGCCTGAGAGAGTGGTGCAGATGGAGAGAAGAGGAGAGAACAGCACAAAGAGAAGAGCAGGAGCCGGAGAGAGTGGTGCAGATGGAGAGAAGAGGAGAAAACAGCACAGAGAGAAGAGCAGGAGCCGGAGAGAGTGGTGCAGATGGAGAGAAGAGGAGAGAACAGCACAGAGAGAAGAGCAGGAGCCGGAGAGAGTGGTGCAGATGGAGAGAAGAGGAGAGAACAGCACAGAGGGAAGAGCAGGAGCCGGAGAGAGTGGTGCAGATGGAGAGAAGAGGAGAGAACAGCACAGAGACAGGAGCAGGAGCCTGAGAGAGGGGTGCAGATGGAGAGAAGAGGAGAGAACAGCACAGAGAGAAGCGCAGGAGCGGGAGAGAGTGGCGCAGATGGAGAGAAGAGGAGAGAACAGCACAGAGAGAAGAGCAGGAGCCGGAGAGAGTGGCGCAGATGGAGAGAAGAGGAGAGAACAGCACAGAGAGAAGAGCAGGAGCCGGAGAGAGTGGTGCAGATGGAGAGAAGAGGAGAGAACAGCACAGAGAGAAGAGCAGGAGCCGGAGAGAGTGGTGCAGATGGAGATAAGAGGAGAGAACAGCACAGAGAGAAGAGCAGGAGCCGGAGAGAGGGGTGCAGATGGAGAGAAGAGGAGAGAACAGCACAGAGAGAAGAGCAGGAGCCGGAGAGAGTGGTGCAGATGGAGAGAAGAGGAGAGAACAGCACAGAGAGAAGCGCAGGAGCCGGAGAGAGTGGCGCAGATGGAGAGAAGAGGAGAGGACAGCACAGGGAGAAGAGCAGGGGCCGGAGAGAGTGGTGCAGATGGAGAGAAGAGGAGAGAACAGCACAGAGAGAAGAGCAGGAGCCGGAGAGAGTGGTGCAGATGGAGAGAAGAGGAGAGGACAGCACAGAGAGAAGCGCAGGAGCCGGAGAGAGTGGTGCAGATGGAGAGAAGAGGAGAGAACAGCACAGAGAGAAGAGCAGGAGCCGGAGAGAGTGGTGCAGATGGAGAGAAGAGGAGAGAACAGCACAGAGAGAAGCGCAGGAGCCGGAGAGAGTGGTGCAGATGGAGAGAAGAGGAGAGAACAGCACAGAGAGAAGCGCAGGAGCCGGAGAGAGTGGTGCAGATGGAGAGAAGAGGAGAGAAGAGCACAGAGAGAAGAGCAGGAGCCTGAGAGAGTGGTGCAGATGGAGAGAAGAGGAGAGAACAGCACAAAGAGAAGAGCAGGAGCCAGAGAGAGTGGTGCGGATGGAGAGAAGAGGAGAGAACAGCACAGAGAGAAGAGCAGGAGCCTGAGAGAGTGGTGCAGATGGAGAGAAGAGGAGAGAACAGCACAAAGAGAAGAGCAGGAGCCGGAGAGAGTGGTGCGGATGGAGAGAAGAGGAGAGAACAGCACAGAGAGAAGAGCAGGAGCTGGAGAGAGTGGTGCAGATGGAGAGAAGAGGAGAGAACAGCACAGAGAGAAGAGCAGGAGCCTGAGAGAGTGGCGCAGATGGAGAGAAGAGGAGAGAACAGCACAGAGAGAAGCGCAGGAGCCGGAGAGAGTGGTGCAGATGGAGAGAAGAGGAGAGAACAGCACAGAGAGAAGAGCAGGAGCCTGAGAGAGTGGTGCAGATGGAGAGAAGAGGAGAGAACAGCACAAAGAGAAGAGCAGGAGCCAGAGAGAGTGGTGCGGATGGAGAGAAGAGGAGAGAACAGCACAGAGAGAAGAGCAGGAGCCTGAGAGAGTGGTGGAGATGGAGAGAAGAGGAGAGAACAGCACAAAGAGAAGAGCAGGAGCCGTAGAGAGTGGTGCGGATGGAGAGAAGAGGAGAGAACAGCACAGAGAGAAGAGCAGGAGCTGGAGAGAGTGGTGCAGATGGAGAGAAGAGGAGAGAACAGCACAGAGAGAAGAGCAGGAGCCTGAGAGAGTGGCGCAGATGGAGAGAAGAGGAGAGAACAGCACAGAGAGAAGCGCAGGAGCCGGAGAGAGTGGCACAGATGGAGAGAAGAGGAGAGAACAGCACAAAGAGAAGAGCAGGAGCCGGAGAGAGTGGTGCGGATGGAGAGAAGAGGAGAGAACAGCACAGAGAGAAGAGCAGGAGCCGGAGAGAGTGGTGCAGATGGAGAGAAGAGGAGAGAACAGCACAGAGAGAAGCGCAGGAGCCGGAGAGAGTGGCGCAGATGGAGAGAAGAGGAGAGAACAGCACAGAGAGAAGAGCAGGAGCTGGAGAGAGGGGTGCAGATGGAGAGAAGAGGAGAGAACAGCACAGAGAGAAGAGCAGGAGCCGGAGAGAGTGGTGCAGATGGAGAGAAGAGGAGAGAACAGCACAGAGAGAAGCGCAGGAGCCGGAGAGAGTGGCGCAGATGGAGAGAAGAGGAGAGGACAGCACAGAGAGAAGAGCAGGAGCCGGAGAGAGTGGTGCGGATGGAGAGAAGAGGAGAGAACAGCACAGAGAGAAGAGCAGGAGCCGGAGAGAGTGGTGCAGATGGAGAGAAGAGGAGAGGACAGCACAGAGAGAAGCGCAGGAGCCGGAGAGAGTGGTGCAGATGGAGAGAAGAGGAGAGAACAGCACAGAGGGAAGAGCAGGAGCCGGAGAGAGTGGCGCAGATGGAGAGAAGAGGAGAGAACAGCACAGAGAGAAGAGCAGGAGCCGGAGAGAGTGGTGCAGATGGAGAGAAGAGGAGAGAACAGCACAGAGAGAAGAGCAGGAGCCGGAGAGAGTGGTGCAGATGGAGAGAAGAGGAGAGAACAGCACAGAGAGAAGAGCAGGAGCCTGAGAGAGTGGTGCAGATGGAGAGAAGAGGAGAGAACAGCACAAAGAGAAGAGCAGGAGCCGGAGAGAGTGGTGCGGATGGAGAGAAGAGGAGAGAACAGCACAGAGAGAAGAGCAGGAGCCTGAGAGAGTGGTGCAGATGGAGAGAAGAGGACAGAACAGCACAAAGAGAAGAGCAGGAGCCGGAGAGAGTGGTGCGGATGGAGAGAAGAGGAGAGAACAGCAGAGAGAGAAGAGGAGGGGCCGGAGAGGGTGGTGCAGATGGAGAGAAGAGGAGAGAACAGCACAGAGAGAAGAGCAGGAGCCGAAGAGAGTGGCGCAGATGGAGAGAAGAGGAGAGGACAGCACAGAGAGAAGAGCAGGAGCCTGAGAGAGTGGTGCAGATGGAGAGAAGAGGACAGAACAGCACAGAGAGAAGAGCAGGAGCCTGAGAGAGTGGTGCAGATGGAGAGAAGAGGACAGAACAGCACAGAGAGAAGCGCAGGAGCCGGAGAGAGTGGTGCAGATGGGGAGAAGAGGAGAGAACAGCACAGAGAGAAGAGCAGGAGCCTGAGAGAGTGGTGCAGATGGAGAGAAGAGGACAGAACAGCACAAAGAGAAGAGCAGGAGCCGGAGAGAGTGGTGCGGATGGAGAGAAGAGGAGAGAACAGCACAGAGAGAAGAGCAGGAGCCGGAGAGAGTGGTGCAGATGGAGAGAAGAGGAGAGAACAGCACAGAGAGAAGAGCAGGAGCCGAAGAGAGTGGCGCAGATGGAGAGAAGAGGAGAGGACAGCACAGAGAGAAGAGCAGGAGCCGGAGAGAGTGGTGCAGATGGAGAGAAGAGGAGAGAACAGCACAGAGAGAAGAGCAGGAGCCTGAGAGAGTGGTGCAGATGGAGAGAAGAGGACAGAACAGCACAAAGAGAAGAGCAGGAGCCGGAGAGAGTGGTGCAGATGGAGAGAAGAGGACAGAACAGCACAAAGAGAAGAGCAGGAGCCGGAGAGAGTGGTGCGGATGGAGAGAAGAGGAGAGAACAGCACAGAGAGAAGAGCAGGAGGTGGAGAGAGTGGTGCAGATGGAGAGAAGAGGAGAGAACAGCACAGAGAGAAGAGCAGGAGCCGGAGAGAGTGGCGCAGATGGAGAGAAGAGGAGAGAACAGCACAGAGAGAAGCGCAGGAGCCGGAGAGAGTGGTGCAGATGGAGAGAAGAGGAGAGAACAGCACAGAGAGAAGAGCAGGAGCCTGAGAGAGTGGTGCAGATGGAGAGAAGAGGACAGAACAGCACAAAGAGAAGAGCAGGAGCCGGAGAGAGTGGTGCAGATGGAGAGAAGAGGAGAGAACAGCACAGAGAGAAGAGCAGGAGCCGGAGAGAGTGGTGCAGATGGAGAGAAGAGGAGAGAACAGCACAGAGAGAAGAGCAGGAGCCGGAGAGAGTGGTGCAGATGGAGAGAAGAGGAGAGAACAGCACAGAGGGAAGAGCAGGAGCCGGAGAGAGTGGTGCAGATGGAGAGAAGAGGAGAGAACAGCACAGAGAGAAGAGCAGGAGCCGGAGAGAGTGGTGCAGATGGAGAGAAGAGGAGAGAACAGCACAGAGAGAAGAGCAGGAGCCGGAGAGAGTGGTGCAGATGGAGAGACGCGCAGTCCTGTTCCGGGACACAAACACACACTTAAACTCATACACACACAGATACACACAGACACACACAAGCGCACACAAACTCTTCACCTCCTGCCACGATGCTGTCGGACTCTCTCCCCGTCTTTCCTTCCTTGGCTGTCTTCGGTAGAATGGCTGCCATGAGGATGGTGTCTCTGCTTCCTGTCCCATTCATCCATATAGTTAGTGTCCTCGCCATCGTCAGGCACCCGTCCTTTGGGTCTCCTGCTCTGCCGCCCTCCCTCTACCCCTCCCCCAACGCCACTTCTGCCTTCATCATCGGGGGCCCTGCCGTATAGGTGGGCCCCATGTCCATCTGTGGAACGATGCTGGCTCCGGACAAGTCGCTCATTGGTGCTGTCCAGCCGTGTGACTGACACCTGACTCCGGGTGTGTTGGCCCAAGCATTCCTCTGTCAGATCCCGCCCCTCTTTAGCCGCACCTCGCTTCAGCAGGAATTCCTCGGCGCGCCGTTGGCTGAACTGCTGCTCGGGACCTGCTCCCCCACCGCCGGGGTGGGGCTTGTTAGTGTTGTTGTTGCGGTTTGCCTTGGGGTCCACCACTAAGGGCCGGTCCAGGTGTGTTTTCATGTGCCGTGGGAACGAGACCTGTGGAGAGTGTGCTGGGTTAAACTCACACACAGAGTAGGCGTTAAGAGTACAGCACACACCAGTGTGTCCAGCCTTTCACTATACAGCACACACCAGACACACCAGAGTGTCCAGCCTTTAACTGTACAGCACACACCAGACAGACCAGAGTGTCCAGCCTTTCACTGTACAGCACACACCAGACATACCAGTGTGTCCAGCCTTTCACTGTACAGCACACACCAGACACACCAGAGTGTCTAGCCTTTCACTGTACAGCAAACACCAGACATACCAGTGTGTCCAGCCTTGCACTGTATAGCACACACCAGACATACCAGTGTGTCCAGCCTTGCACTGTACAGCACACACCAGATATACCAGTGTGTCCAGCCTTGCACTGTAGAGCACACACCAGATATACCAGAGTGTCCAGCCTTTCACTGTACAGCACACACCAGACATACCAGAGTGTCCAGCCTTTCACTGTACAGCACACACCAGACACACCAGAGAGTCCAGCCTTTCACTGTACAGCACGCACCAAACATACCAGAGTGTCCAGCCTTTCACCGTACAACACACTCCAGACATACCAGTGTGTCCAGCCTTGCACTGTAGAGCACATACCAGATATACCAGAGTGTCCAGCCTTTCACTGTGCAGCACACACCAGACATACCAGAGAGTCCAGCCTTTCACTGTACAGCATACACCAGACATACCAGTGTGTCCAGCCTTGCACTGTAGAGCACACACCAGACATACCAGTGTGTCCAGCCTTGCACTGTACAGCACACACCAGACATACCAGAGTGTCCAGCCTTTCACTGTACAGCACACACCAGACACACCAGAGAGTCCAGCCTTTCACTGTACAGCATACACCAGACATACCAGTGTGTCCAGACTTTCACTGTACAGCATACACCAGACATACCAGTGTGTCCAGCCTTGCACTGTACAGCACACACCAGATATACCAGAGTGTCCAGCCTTTCACTGTACAACACGCACCAGATATACCAGAGTTTCAAGCCTTTCACTGTAAAACACACACCAGACATACCAGTGTATCCAGCCTTTCACTGTACAGTAAACACCAGACATACCAGAGTGTCCAGCTTTTCACTGTATAGCACACACCAGACATACCAGAGTGTCCAGCCTTTCACTGTACAGCACACACTAGACATACCGGAGTGTCCAGCCTTGCACTGTACAGCACACACCAGACATACAAGTGTGTCCAGCCTCTCACTGCACAGCACACACCAGACATACCAGTGTGTCCAGCCTTTCACTGTACAGCACACACGAGACATACCAGTGTGTCCAGCCTTTCACTGTACAGCACACACCAGACATACCAGAGTGTCCAGCCTTTCACTGTACAACACACACAAGACATACAAGTGTGTCCAGCCTCTCACTGCACAGCACACACCAGACATACCAGTGTGTCCAGCCTTTCACTGTACAGCACACACCAGACATACCAGTGTGTCCAGCCTTTCACTGTACAGCACACACCAGACATACCAGAGTGTCCAACCTTACACTGTACAGCACAACCAGACATACCAGAGTGTCCAGCCTTTCACTGTTCAGCACACACAAGACATACCAGTGTGTCCAGCCTTTCACTGTACAGCACGCACCAGACATACCAGAGTGTCCAGCCTTTCACTGTACAGCACACACCAGACATACCAGAGTGTCCAGCTTTTCATTGTACAGCACACAACAGACATACCATTGTGTCCATCCTTTCACTGTACAGCACACACCAGACATACCAGTGTGTCCAGCCTTTCACTGTACAGCACACACCAGACATACCAGAGTGTCCAGCCTTTCACTGTACAGCACACACCAGACATACCAGAGTGTCCAGCCTTTCACTGTACAGCACACACCAGACATACCAGAGTGTCCAGCCTTGCACTGTACAGCACACACCAGACATACCAGAGTGTCCAGCCTTCCACTGTACAGCACACACCAGATATACCAGAGTGTCCAGCCTTTCACTGTACAGCACACACCAGACATACCAGAGTGTCCAGCCTTGCACTGTACAGCACAAACCAGACAAACCAGAGTGTCCAGCCTTTCACTGTACAACACACACCAGACATACCAGAGTGTCCAGCCTTTCACTGTACAACACACACCAGACATACCAGAGTGTCCAACCTTTTCACTGTACAGCACACACTAGACATACCAGAGTGTCCAGCCTTGCACTGTACAGCACACACCAGACATACCAGTGTGTCCAGCCTTTCACTGTAGAGCACACACCAGACATACCAGAGTGTCCAGCCTTGCACTGTACAGCACTAACCAGACATACCAGTGTGTCCAGCCTCTCACTGTACAGCACACACCAGACATACCAGTGTGTCCAGCCTTTCACTGTACAGCACACACCAGACATACCAGTGTGTCCAGCCTTTCACTGTACAGCACACACCAGATATACCAGAGTGTCCAGCCTTTCACTGTACAACACACACCAGACATACCAGAGTGTCCAGCCTTTCACTGTACAGCACACACCAGACATACCAGAGTGTCCAACCTTTTCACTGTACAGCACACACTAGACATACCAGAGTGTCCAGCCTTGCACTGTACAGCACACACCAGACATACCAGTGTGTCCAGCCTCTCACTGTAGAGCACACACCAGACATACCAGAGTGTCCAGCCTTGCACTGTACAGCACTAACCAGACATACCAGTGTGTCCAGCCTCTCACTGTACAGCACACACCAGACATACCAGTGTGTCCAGCCTTTCACTGTACAGCACACACCAGACATACCAGTGTGTCCCGCCTTTCACTGTACAGCACACACCAGACATAGCAGTGTGTCCAGCCTTTCACTGTACAGCACACACCAGATATACCAGAGTGTCAAGCCTTTCACTGTACAGCACACACCAGATATACCAGAGTGTCCAGCCTTTTATTGTACAGCACACACCAGACATACCAGAGTGTCCAGCCTTTCACTGTACAGCACGCACCAAACATACCAGAGTGTCCAGCATTTCACTGTACAACACACTCCAGACATACCAGAGTGTCCAGCCTTTCACTGTACAGCACACACCAGACATACCAGAGTGTCCAGCCTTGCACTGTACAGCACACACCAGACATACCAGAGTGTCCAGCCTTTTACTGTACAGCACACACCAGACATACCAGAGTGTCCAGCTTTTCACTGTACAGCACACACCAGACATACCAGAGTGTCCAGCTTTTCACTGTACAGCACACACTAGACATAACAGAGTGTCCAGCCTTGCACTGTACAGCACACACCAGACATACCAGAGTGTCCAGCCTTTCACTGTACAGCACACACCAGACATACCAGAGTGTCCAGCCTTTCACTGTACAGCACACACCAGACATACCAGAGTGTCCAGCCTTTCACTGTACAGCACACACCAGACATACCAGAGTGTCCAGCCTTTTACTGTACAGCACACACCAGACATACCAGAGTGTCCAGCTTTTCACTGTACAGCACACACTAGACATACCAGAGTGTCCAGCCTTGCACTGTACAGCACACACCAGACATACCAGAGTGTCCAGCCTTTCACTGTACAGCACACACCAGACATACCAGAGTGTCCAGCCTTTCACTGTACAGCACACACCAGACATACCAGAGTGTCCAGCTTTTCACTGTACAGCACACACCAGACATACCAGTGTGTCCAGCCTTTCACTGTACAGCACACACCAGACATACCAGTGTGTCCAGCCTTTCACTGTACAGCACACACCAGACATACCAGAGTGTCCAGCCTTTCACTGTACAGCACACACCAGATATACCAGTGTGTCCAGCTACTCACTGTACAGCACACACCAGACATACCAGAGTGCTCAGCCTTTCATTGTACAGCACACACCAGATATACCAGTGTGTCCAGCCTTTCACTGTACAGCACACACCAGATATACCAGTGTCCATCCTTTCATTGCACAGCACACACCAGATATACCAGTGTGTCCAGTCTTTCACTGTACAGCACACACCAGACATACCAGTGTGTCCAGCCTTTCACTGTACAGCACACACCAGATATCCCAGAGTGTCCAGCCTTTCATTGTACAGCACACACCAGATATACCAGTGTGTCCAGCCTTTCACTGTACAGCACACACCAGACATACCAGTGTGTCCAGCCTTTCACTGTACAGCACACACCAGATATACCAGAGTGTCCAGTCTTTCATTGTACAGCACACACCAGATATACCAGTGTGTCCAGCCTTTCATTGTACAGCACACACCAGATACACCAGTGTGTCCAGCCTTGCACTGTACAGCACACACCAGATATACCAGAGTGTCCAGCCTTTCATTGTACAGCACACACCAGATATACCAGCGTGTCCAGCCTTTCACTGTACAGCACACACCAGACATACCAGTGTGTCCAGCCTTTCATTGTACAGCACACACCAGATATACCAGTGTGTCCAGCCTTTCACTGTATAGCACAAACCAGATATACCAGAGTGTCCAGCCTTTCATTTTTTCAGCACACACCAGATATACCAGTGTGTCCAGCCTTTCACTGTACAGCACACACCAGACATACCAGTGTGTCCAGCCTTTCACTGTACAGCACACACCAGACATACCAGAGTGTCCAGCCTTTCACTGTACAGCACACACCAGACATACCAGAGTGTCCAGCCTTTCACTGTACAGCACACACCAGATATTCCAGTGTGTCCAGCCTTTCACTGTACAACACACACCAGACATACCAGTGTGTCCAGCCTTTCACTGTACAGCACACACCAGATATTCCAGTGTGTCCAGCCTTTCACTGTACAGCACACACCAGATATACCAGTGTGAGTTTTTTGTGATTTTAAACTTTGAATGTGATCTATATTGCAGTGTTTTTTGTTTCTTGATTTTCTGAGTAACTGTCATATAACCCCGCCCCTCCTGACCTTCCAGTGCTCCTCCGAGTCAAGCTCGTTGTATAGTGCCTCCCTGCTGGTCATCATGTTCTGTCGCCGCATCTCACTGGCCCGCTGCTCCCACACGGACTTCGGGCCCTTCTGACTCCTCTGCATCTCTTTCCTGCAGCGGCGGGAGAGCAAGGGGAACACAGGGGTCACCATCCATTCAGCAGCAGGAGGACCTCAAGACATATCTGTGTGTGTGTGTGTGTGTGTTTGTGTGTGTACGGGATGTGTAAGACTCACGCTGCGATAGACAGGTTCGCTGCAGACAGTGGGCTGTAAGAGTGTGTGTGTACGGGGTGTGTAAGACTGACGCTGCGATAGACAGGTTCGCTGCAGACAGTGGGCTGTAAGAGTGTGTGTGTACGGGGTGTGTAAGACTCACGCTGCAATAGACAGGTTCGCTGCAGACAGTGGGCTGTAAGAGTGTGTGTGTGTACGGGGTGTGTAAGACTCACGCTGCGATAGACAGGTTCGCTGCAGACAGTGGGCTGTAAGAGTGTGTGTGTACGGGGTGTGTAAGACTCACGCTGCGATAGACAGGTTCGCTGCAGACAGTGGGCTGTAAGAGTGTGTGTGTGGACGGGGGGTGTAAGACTCACGCTGCGATAGACAGGTTCGCTGCAGACAGTGGGCTGTAAGAGTGTGTGTGTGTACGGGGTGTGTAAGACTCACGCTGCGATAGACAGGTTCGCTGCAGACAGTGGGCTGTAAGAGTGTGTGTGTACGGGGTGTGTAAGACTCACGCTGCGATAGACAGGTTCGCTGCAGACAGTGGGCTGTAAGAGTGTGTGTGTACGGGGTGTGTAAGACTCACGCTGCGATAGACAGGTTCGCTGCAGACAGTGGGCTGTAAGAGTGTGTGTGTGTACGGGGTGTGTAAGACTCACGCTGCGATAGACAGGTTCGCTGCAGACAGTGGGCTGTAAGAGTGTGTGTGTGTACGGGGTGTGTAAGACTCACGCTGCGATAGACAGGTTCGCTGCAGACAGTGGGCTGTAAGAGTGTGTGTGTACGGGGTGTGTAAGACTCACGCTGCGATAGACAGGTTCGCTGCAGACAGTGGGCTGTAAGAGTGTGTGTGTGTACGGGGTGTGTAAGACTCACGCTGCGATAGACAGGTTCGCTGCAGACAGTGGGCTGTAAGAGTGTGTGTGTGTACGGGGTGTGTAAGACTCACGCTGCGATAGACAGGTTCGCTGCAGACAGTGGGCTGTAAGAGTGTGTGTGTGTACGGGGTGTGTAAGACTCACGCTGCGATAGACAGGTTCGCTGCAGACAGTGGGCTGTAAGAGTGTGTGTGTACGGGGTGTGTAAGACTCACGCTGCGATAGACAGGTTCGCTGCAGACAGTGGGCTGTAAGAGTGTGTGTGTGTACGGGGTGTGTAAGACTCACGCTGCGATAGACAGGTTCGCTGCAGACAGTGGGCTGTAAGAGTGTGTGTGTACGGGGTGTGTAAGACTCACGCTGCGATAGACAGGTTTGCTGCAGACAGTGGGCTGTAAGAGTGTGTGTGTACGGGGTGTGTAAGACTCACGCTGCGATAGACAGGTTCGCTGCAGACAGTGGGCTGTAAGAGTGTGTGTGTGTACGGGGTGTGTAAGACTCACGCTGCGATAGACAGGTTTGCTGCAGACAGTGGGCTGTAAGAGTGTGTGTGTACGGGGTGTGTAAGACTCACGCTGCGATAGACAGGTTCGCTGCAGACAGTGGGCTGACCTCAGCCACCTCCTTGGCCTTCTGCAGAGCGATCTTCTGTGTGGTGGCCTCCTCTTCCTCCTGCTCGTCCTGACAAACAAACACGGGAGAGATCAGAGGCGCAGTGCATCCTGGGAGCACCAGGGCGAATGAGGTAACAACACTGAGTCAAACAGCCACAAACACAGAAAAAGGCTGCGGTCTGAATCATCTGTCACTTACCACTGATTACTGACATGTCCACCAGTTCCAAGTAGTACACAGGACCAGCCCAACATGAAATTTACCAGTCTGTGACCAACATGAAATTTACCAGTGTGCCAAAGATACCCTGAGGACAAACTACAATTTCACAGTACGCAACAGTCCCCGTTATTGTGTGCACTGCAATCCACAATGCAGCACATGCGAGGCCACTAAACAGTTAGGATGAATTTTTGCCAAATGCTGCATGTCTCACTCCATTCAGTCATTTATTGTACAAGTGAAAACAAGAACAACAAAAATAGCTTTAATTTGAAGTATCTACACAGCAATTACAGTGCCATGAAACAGTATTTGCCCCCTTCCTGATTTTGTTTTTTTGCATATCTTTCACACTTAAATGTTTCAGATCATCAAACTAATTTTAATATTAGATAAGATAACCCGAGTAAATAAAAAATGCAGTTTTTAAATGATGATATCATTTATTATGGGAAAAAGCTATCCAAACCTACCTGGCCCTCTGTGAAAAAGTAACTGCCCCCCTTATTAAATCATGAATTAACTGTGATTACCCACATTTTTTGAGTCCAATTTCGCTAGCCACACCCAAGCCTGACTACTGCAAGACGTGATAAATCAAGAAATCACTTAAATAGAACCTGCCTGACAAAGTGAAGTAGGCTGAAAGATCTCAAAAAGCAACATGTCATGCCGTGGACTAAAGAAATTCAAAAACAGATGTGAAACAAAGAAATTGATATCTATCAGTCTGGAACGGGTTGCAAGGCAATTTCTAAGGCTTTGCGACTCCGGCGAGCCACGGTGAGAGCCATTATCCACAAATGGAGAAAACTTGGAACAGTGGTGAACCTTCCCAGGAGTGGCCGGCTTACCAAAATTACTCCAAGGGAGCACTGACAACTCCTCCAGGAGGTCACAAAAGAACCCAAAACAACATCTGAGGAACTGCAGGGTTCAATTGCCTCATTTAAAGTCTGACTGGGCAAAATGGCATCCATGGGAGGGTTCCAAGGTGAAAACCACAGCTGACCAAAAAGAACAGAAAGGCTTGTCTCACATTTACCAAAATACATCTTGATGATCCCCAAGACTTTTGGGAAAATATTCTGTGGACTGATGAGACAAAAGTTGAACTTTTTGGAAGGAGTGCATCCCGTTACATCAGGTGTAAAACTGACATGTTATTTCCAAAGAAGAAAATCATATCAAAAGTCAACCATGGTGGTGGTAGTGTGATGTTTGGGGCTGCTTTGCAGCTTCAGGACCTGGACGACTTGTCGTAATTGATGGAACCATGAATTCTGCTCTCTTCCGGAAAATCCTGAGGGAGAATGTCCAACCATGAGTTGGTGACCTCAAGCCCGAGCGCATTTGGGTTATGCAGCAGGACAATGATCCAAAACACACTAGCAAGTCCACCTCTGAATGGCTTAAAAAAACAAACTGAAGGGTTTGGAGCGGCCTAAGCAAAGTCCGGACTTAAATCCGATTGTGATGCTGTGGCATGACTTTAAAAAGGCCGTTTATGCTCGAAAACCCTCCATAGCATCCGAATGTTATGTTCTATACAGTGACAGCCATTTTTGGGTAGGTAGATACATGGTGTATTTATGATCCATCTGCCAGGCAGGTTCTGCCACCCATTTCTAAAATTCTATGACCAAATAATTTTTCAAATTTTTTCCCATGAAAATACCCAGAATGAGTATGTCATTGTACAGCTCGTGATAGTAGCTTCAAAACAAAAAAAAAAAAAGAATTACAGCAAAATATGGTATAGTTTCTGAGATATTGTTGCCACAATATTTGACATTTTTTGCCAACAATGTACGGTTTTTACGGCAACAAACTTTTTAAATTTGATTAAAATCAAATTCCATTCTGAGATTTTTTCAGTTGACATAATTTTTCTGTGTTTTTAATGTATAGAAGTACTTAAATTGAGTGAACCCAGGCTTGACCCCTGAAGTCAACAGAATGTGAGTTAAATCAAAAAGATGAGCTTTGTTTCAACTCACACTTAGTCAAAACAATGGATAAAATTTAGTTCAACTTTCGAAAACTATGAGCCAGAATTCAATATCAAAAACGTGATGACAAATAAAGAGAAGAAGTAAGTTCATGTAACTATGGGGCTATAATGTTTCACAGTGTGTGGGAAGTTTGGATGCTGTGCCACTCAGAGGACGACCTGTGTCACACCAGGCCCTGCTGAGGAGCTGCACAGCCCTGCTCCAGAAGGACTGAAACTGTTTTAACGCTAAAGGGCTGCCCTACTCCTGATAAGTTTGTATAATATCAACATTTTGAGGTATTTCCTACACTTATGCACTTCAACACATGTAGCATTCATCAGGTGGCACGGTGGCACAGTGGTTAGCACTCCTGCATCACAGCAAGGAAGTTGTGGGTTTGAATCCGGCCTGGGGCCTTTCTGTGTGGAGTTTGCAACCTTGTCCACACGTAGCCGGGTATCTACTATATGGAAGATATTTTCCTACGTTTTGACCTGTCATCCACATGACAACGCATCAAAAACGAATGTTTAAAAAAACTCCGGGCAAAGTGAAGATTTTTGAAAACTCCGTTTATGCATTTGCATGTAGACAGAGATAACCGGAGTTTTGGGTTTTCGAACGTCACAACTTGCGCCAAAATGACAACAAATCAGCTCTGACGTCAAACGTGCGACCTTTGTTTACTGCAGAAGCCAGGGCATAAGCATGGACAGAGCGTAATGGATCCTAGTAGTGCCTTGAAAGCTGTGATAGCGTTAATTATTGTGCAGGCGCCTTATACATGTTTAATTTTAGAAGCCCAACTACTGCTCCAAGAGCACAGGCAACGGACAACATTGCGTTCGGTGATTTACCCCATCATTACCATTGGGTAGGATTTGGGGAAATAATGCCATCTACAGATTTGGAGGCTTATTGAAAACGCAGATGTTCGGTTATGTGTGAATACATTTTTTTTTTATAAACGGAGGGCGGGAAATATTCGTTTTTAAAAATACCCGGCTACGTGTGTACATGACCTGCATGTTCTCCCCGTGTTCGCGTGGGTTTT
The DNA here is from genome assembly GCA_029721435.1 of Gymnothorax reevesii. Lineage (NCBI taxonomy): Eukaryota > Metazoa > Chordata > Actinopteri > Anguilliformes > Muraenidae > Gymnothorax > Gymnothorax reevesii. The sequence continues at coordinate 7,124,355 of CM056582.1, forward strand.
CTCCAGGTACTCCGGTTTCCCCCACCCACAAAACATGCAATATATAGGAACACTGTATGGCTGTGTGTGAATGTTTGGTGGTGGTCGGAGGGGCCGTAGGCGCATACTGGCAGCCACGCTTCCGTCAGTCTGCCCCAGGGCAGCTGTGGCTACAAAAACATAGTTTACTACCATCAGAGCGTGAGTGTGGGAGTGAGTGAATAATGTAACCTTGTAAAGCGTCTTTGAGTGCTATGCTTATTATCATACTTTTGGAATTTGCTGAAATGAAACTGTATCAGGCGTGTTGACAAAATGCCCACCGTTAAATGAAACTGAGCCCTCTCAGGGGATGTTCTTGCCAGGGACCACGTGTTCACTGGTTTCCAACCGTACGTTGCCCTTAAATTAACACTGGACATTTTACTGCATGAGAATTAACACCCATACAGTTGTGAATCAAATTCTAAGATGGATGCTCGGCAGACAGAGCCCAGGGCAACAGTCTTCCAAGCATTCCTGTGCATCCACAGTTCCCTGGAGTGCAGAAACAGCTCAGTACCTGGGAATATTTACGGAGACTTCTGCACGAATCATGACGGCCCTTACCTTGGTCAGCTCCTGGGCGTTAGCCAAGTTGTCCACGGCAATGGCCAAGAACACATTCAGTAAGGTGTCTGAAGTTGGAAGGGTTAAAGCAATGACAGATCATGGGGCGCTCTAACTGTGTTTTCTACTTTTCATATTGTTCTTCTTTTGGCTAAAATGCAAAAGTGGAGCCAGCCCTACAAACGCGAATGTGCACGACTCACTCATTGGCTGAGCGGCTAAGCGATGGAGTTAGCCATAAATGCTAACTCATAATGGGAATCAACATTCAGGTGCTAACAAAAAACTAGCATCGTGATCGCTGTAATATCGACGATCCAGCCATGTACAGTACTCGGTTTTGACCAGGTCTGGTTCATCATGTTTCTGTGTCGTCCTGCTCAGGGAACTGCAGGCAGAAATGAGCAGCTAACCAATCTGCTGCGAAGCTAAATCTTTCTGAGATTAATGCTTATTTCCACACATGGCCCCCGCCTCATATAAACTTCATAGACTACTTTACACTAAACAGTTTGGGCTTTTCCACCTCAGCGGTCGTCCACGCTGTGCTCCACAGACCTTCAAGAGATGGGGCACAAGAACAAATGAGAAACACTTTATATTCACCTTATTAATGCATCACAAATGAATAGAGTCTGGCTGTATCAGTGCCTATCATCATTTTTTTTTGCAATCATGATTTGTCTTGTCCAGAACCTGCCCCATGGGGTTAAATAAAGATGTACCTTATTGTAGATCCTGAACAAAGAGCAAAGAGTTCCCTCATCCCACTCTTACTATAGTGGGTCCAAATGGAGACAGTAGGAGTTCAATCGACACTGTGAGAGTTGATTTAACTCTGACTATTTGCAGATTGCAGTGTCCTGGCAGCACATGGAGGGAGTCTCGCTGAGGAGGATACAGTTTCCGAAGAGGGTGAGGACGATGAAGAAGATGCAGAAGACCATGCCTTGGTTGACCCCGCCCTGAGACTTTATGCCGTCGTACATCACCTCGTTCCAATCCTCTCCAGTCAAGATCTGCGCCGCATAAAACGCCATCAGTCAAGGAGAAAACAAGCTCTGCTCTTGGAACGCGCATCAAACCGATGACACAAATCTAACATGCTGAAGATCAAACCAGGAAAGAGGGTTTTTGACGGGCGGCGCTACAGTAACATGCCAGGGAGTGTGTAGTTTACAAAACACACGTGCGAACCATCAGGTCTGTGCTTGGATGGTGATGCAATTTGCACTTTTCGCCTTAAAGTACTCTGCAGCGCACTGGATTTGAAACTATGAATATGATCTTAAAGTATAGATTAAATACTTTAATTAACAAACTATACATCATGTAACTCTCTGAAATGCTGAATGTACCTCTTTATACTGAAAATATGGCAAAGTTACACTGAACAATCACAGCTTGCGGAATTGTTATTTCAATGTCAAACCAAGCTAAAGGAGTCACCGGGCTCATCCAACACACTCCTGCATTCACCTGAACACACTCCTTCTTACCTGAAAAACAGTCATGATTGCAGCAGGAAAGGTGTCAAAGTTTGTGGACGGGGTGCCACTCTCAAAGTTGAACCTGGGATGGAGTAACACGCCCTCAGTCAGACAGTAGACAGTGAGAGACAGCGCTGTCTCCAAATAGACACTGTCATACGGACTATTTCTGCTGTGCTACAGACACAGGTAACATTCTTGGAGATGTTTTAGCGCAAATGAAGCTCTGCGTATGTTCTAACAGGCCATGACATCAAGCTGTCTGTTCAGCAGCATATTAGCAGTTTCTTCTTCAATGTCATCCCTGCTGAGGGCTCTGTTCTATGGGGATGCCGGCAGCAGCTAACTGCCTCTGGTTCCCACTTGGACAGGCAGAAATCACCCAGGACAGAGCCGTGTCACCACACCACACACCACACTCTGTGCCCAATTGCTGCAATTAGTCTTATCTTTGACCTAGGTACCATCGAAGTTTAAATATACCTTGGTTCCTGGAATGTCCATCGAAATGTACCGCGGTAAGTTTCCTCAGACATTCCAGGAACCATTCCAGGAGGATATCTCAAAGTGCATCCTGGGTAGAGTTTGATGGTACCCAAGTCAAAGATGACTCTTTAAACCAAAGTGGTCCAGTCAGAAATTGCTCACAATGGTGGCAAGCTTCGCATCTGGAGAGGAAACGACAGATTAAGGAATTGAGTGAGGTACTGACTGGCCCCCAAAAAGCTGCATTCCTAGCAGGGCGAACACCACGATGAAGAGGAAGAGAAGAAAGAGTAGGCTGACGATGGACTTCATTGAGTTCAACAGCGAGACCACCAGGTTCCGCAGAGAAGACCAGTACCTGCAAAGATACGACACTCGGATCATGTGATGCTTTTGCAACAACTTTCCAGTCGAGAGGCTCCATTCCGCCTCAATATATCCCCCATGTAAATGACACAATTAGCTTTAGATCGGGGTCCCTCACTGCAGTCCTGAGGGCCACAGTGTCTGCTGGTTTCTGAGATTTCCATTCAATCAACAGCTAGTATAGGCCTTGGAAACAAAGTGTGTGGACTCCAAAGCCAATCAGTGACTTTCATTAAGCACTTGAGCCAAGGATCACATCAAAAACCAGCAGACAAAGTGCTTGGTGGACGTAGCTAAGAAAATACACTGTAATTCAGACCCACTTGGTCACTTTGAAGATCCTCAGTAACCTGAGAGCTCGTAAGACACTGATGCCAAAGGAGGTTCCTGGCTTTATGACGGCCCAGATCACCTCAAATATACTGCCCACGATGACCTGTAAGAAAGACACAGGCACGCACAAACACACATGCTCTTATTTTGATGACTGCAATCTGTACCAATGGGAGCTGTTGGCAAAATGGCACATCGGGCTTCTCATGACATTAGAGCAGAAATTAGCTGAGCAGCATTGAAAGGGAAAGTAGCGGTAAATATGGCTAGGCTAGAGCTGACGCTACTGTGCAGGTACAGCCATGTGGCTGTTAGCACAACTAAGCTTGGGCTAAATAGAATGTGGGTGATGGCGCCTGTTAGCACAGCTAACCTAGCGCTGAAGAGAATGTGAGTTAAGATCGCTATTAGCACAGCTAAGCTTGGGCTAATGGGAATGTGAGGGATAGTGGCTGCTGAAACAGCAAAGCTAAGGCTAATGAGACTGTGAGAAATAGTAGCTGTAGCACTCATAAGCTAGGGCTAAAGTGAATTTGAGGGATAGTGGCTGTTAGCACTGCTAAGCGAGGGCTAAAGAAGTTTGAAGGATAGTGGCTATTAACACAGCAAGACTATAGGGCTAAAGAGAATGTGAGGGATAGTGGCTGTTAACACAGCTAAGCTAAGGCATATGAGAATGTGAGGAATAGTGGTTACTTGCACTGCTAAAATAGGGTGAAAGTGAATGTGAGGGATATTTGCAGTTAAGACAGCCAGACTTTAGGACCAAAAAGAATGTCAGGGGATGTAACTACTAGCACTGTTAAGCTGGGGTTAAAGAGAGTGAGCTATTGTGGCTCACACAGACAGCTCCTCTAAACCAAGGCCCTCAAGTGATCACCCTCTAGTGCCTGACTGCAGTACAGGTTATGAACTGGCCTCCTTTCGGTAAGTGGACGGGACATGAGCCCCACTAAAACATTAAAGTACTTGTCAAAAACATTTTTTCAAAGATGGTTTCTCTCATTTTAAGTAATTCTTACCATGCTGATATACTGTATGTTATATTGTTAATTTTTCCTGATAAGTTTTGTTTTATTTAATTATTCGATACTGTACAAAGGGGGTTGTAAAGTCTTGATCGACAGCTGTGATTGTCAGCTTCTCTTTGAGAAGTTGTCGCCCGCTGATACACATCAGGGGATTGCGTGGAGCTGGAGCGTGACCGCCAAAAAGACATATAACATTGACATTATGCATAAATACATTGCCAGGACCCAGCACAATAGAACATAACTCATAGTGATTTCAAAGTCCAACAAAAATTTACAATAAAATGATCTTTGCACCAAAAATAGCATCATGTACTGTTTACAACGTTACTGGATAAAGTTATTGCAAGCTACCAAGCTACAGTATTTTATCTAGATTGTATAACAGGTCACCATAGGTAACAACAAAAGACTATAATAAAAAGCTCTTCACTTTGAACAGATCAAGGCTGTTAGCGGGGCTTGGCTGGGGGTCACGGGCGTGTTGATTGATTGCGACTGTTAGCATGGCCTGGTTTGGTCTAACAGAGGAGTAACGGGTTGCGGTCGTTAAAGGGGAAGGAGACTCACAGCACAATCAAAGCAGTTGAAGGAGGAGTGAAAGTAGGGTTGGGTTCCCAGGCCGTACATCTTTATCAACATCTCAAACATGAAGAGGCCCAGGAAGATGAACTCTGCATAGACTGCAACAGCATGCAGAAAGGAGGGGGGATGGAGGGAGGGAGGGAGGGAGGGAGAAACAGAAGGGAAGAGGGGGGAGAGGGATGGGAATCAGACCAGGGTTTTGAGTTTTGATGGAACCTGCTAAACCCCTTTGGGTTACCCAATTTAATGCTGTAAAATTCAAGATTAAAGCTTCATAAAGAGGAAAAATGTGGCTTTACTCAGAAAAGACACTTACAGCATTTAGAATAACATAGTATTGCAGTTTATTTTCATGATTTTGGTGGAGAAAATGGACTGCAAACATAAAAAAATCTTCATCAGAATTCACTGTTAAAATTGCAAAAAATTAATACTGAGAATAGAAAAACTGCTGGAGCTTAAATCTATATATTTCTCAGATCATAAACTGCTTTACCATAAGTAGAATTCATCTCCAACATTACATTCTAGATTACCTACATGCTATAAGCCAAATTACACAGCTACCCAAGTGTCTCCCCGACGTCTGAGATGTTGCACTGTCAAAGCATCAGTTAATCATGTATTTAACACAAATAAAGTTTTGAGGCATGAAATTTTATATGAACTAATGATTTTCTGATTGAGTTTAGCATGAATTTATCAACATAAGTGCAGCTTAACATCAGTTGTCACCAGTAACGTCTCCAAACACAAAAAATGCCTTTTCTCCATAATAAAGTTTAGAGTTTTGTCCATTTTTCTTCTCAGTTCCCCAAGCCAGCACAAACAGTCAATAAATAAACTGCTGATTAAACGGTCAGGACATTCACTCTGCAATGAAACCGACAGTTCTGACGTCCGAGCTCACAAACTCATTTCAACACTTATAAGGAACAAGTACACCTCACTAACTCAGTAATATCTGAATTCTGAAATATACCTTATTTTAACAGAATAGACATTCCACTTTCAGGGAAGATAAACAATACATTTCCTCCCTGGATTCAACAGAACCGTGCAATGAACGTACCAGGGGGTCCATCCAAATGCATGAGAAGCTTACGTTTTAAACAGGAAAAAATCCTCGGCATTCGACTTTGTAGAATACGGTATTCATTCCAAAACGAAAAGCAAAACTAAAAAGCAAAGAAGCCTAAGCTTTTTCATGAATCCCTCCTCCGGAGACCTATGTATCCAGTAGGAAGAACCCTCCAGTCCTGTTCCATTCTAAATAATTCCCATTGACCATGTCCGTATCTCATTTAAATCCTGTAAATGTAACTGAACACTTCAAGGCCAGTATTGCGAGTCTTTTTTTTCCCTCTAAATCGCGTCTAATTTAGCCACGTAATGTGCGCAACATAGACAGGATCCAACCGAGCCTGCTGATACGCATAGGTTTGTATGCTCTGTGTTTGTCCAATCTATGTGTTTTGCTTATTGTAGAATGTTTAAACACTCCGGAATTGGATAAGAAACCAGCCGATCAATACATTGTTACCGGGGGAATTTCACGTGGGCATGAAGTGTAATTGTGCAGTTAGATAGAAGAGCTTGAGTGTATATTCGAGTGATTGGCTATCAACACCAGTACTCAGGGGGATATAAGGAAGTGCTGAATTTGTCGATGAAGGAATCTACAAGTAAATCGACGGTAGGGAACTACGCATTTTTTGAAAGAGATGACAGTAATTGAGAGTAGAATGTGAGAGAATCAATACCATGTAGAATTTTTTGCTTCAGGAAAATGAGTTTTCTGAACTATTAATTGGAATACCGTTGGCTCACTGTAGCTAAAGTTGTTGCTACACAGGGCAACGATTTTTTCTGTCGCAATAGATCATTTTTTTAGACTGCTGGATCAATACTATGGGCAAGGATATCGACCAATTTGCACATCAGGCTTAGCTGAGGAGTTCAATTCATGTTCTGAGGAGACCAAGAAACGAAAAAGAGAATCCATTCGAGCAAGAGATAAAACTAGAGTGAACATGGGAGGGTTTTGATCGCAGGCGAGAGGTCAGGGATCGATCGTGACTGAAGACAGACGCAGAGCTTTGCTTCTTCCTTCTTGATTTGTAAGTACAAGGCTAAATTTACAAGCCTGTGTTACATCAGAGCTGACCGTCAGAATTCCACCTGGTTGAAACGGTGTTTTGGTTGAGTTTAGGCAAGAAACTTGAATTTAGTTTTCGGTGGTGGGATAGGCAAACACCTGCAAACTCTACACTCAACTGAGGTCATCTTAGCTGTGGCCAAAACCCGTAACGGGACTGCATAGTACCATGCCATATCATGCAGCGCTTCCTATTTTGTGAGTGTGATTTGAGTGAATGTTGACGTCAGCTCATATTGGGTCCTCTGGTTACTTTTTCACCACTTTCAACTGCATGGACCGGGCTCACCACAGAGGATATGAGCTCACACCTACAACCAACCACTCTGTGGTGAAATCGTATGTTTTAGTGAGTCCCGTTGTAGCGCTGCTCTCAAAAATATTAGGCTGGCAGAAATGTTACCTAATGGTATTTCAGCTAAAATAATGCATGGTTGTTCTTTTTGTTATTTTGTTACTTCATCTTACGTGACAAAATGAAAACAACTGCGTATGATAAGTAATATTCCTGAAAATTCATGCAAAATTACTTTACCTAGTCGGATGACATCGTTGTCATGTGCAAAGATGCACATGGATCTAAGAAATAGTGGAGGATGCGCGTCAAGTGCCTGAGGGGTATTTATGACAGTGCAATTATACCCGGGAACTGTAGGGGCGCTGTTTAGTCAAAAGTTTAAGAAACTCATGTATTGCTTTAAAGGCTGATAAAATCACTTAATGAAAGACAAATTGAAAATCAATCAATGTAAGATTAACTTGTTGACTACATTTCAGGCAACCTTATATCGTTGTAAGGCAAATTTAAATTGACAAAAATGCTACTTCTTCCTGTCAGTGTAATAGTTATTTACATTCAACTCGATACCACCTATGTAAAATCCAGAATGGATGCCATTTTCTTCTTCTGTCCCCAGTGCAGTGTATTAAGCAACATCACACTCAGTACGGCCATTAAAAGTCAGGATTCACCAGCAGAGAGAAGAGGACAATGTCCATCTTGGATTTTACATGGGTTGTATTGAGTCAAATGCAAATAACTGCAACACCCACAAGACTAAGTTGTGTTTTCCTCACTTTAAATTTGCAATGGTATGAAATCACCCGAAATCCAGTGTTGAAGTTCATCTCGCATTCGTTACATTCACATTTTCAAAATCCTTCCATAAAGTAATTTTATCGGCCCTCAAAGCCAATTATGGTCGCTTCACAAACCTAGTGGGCAGGGCATAAGAAAAGTAAGAAAGGATAAATGAAGAAAATCCCGCTCTGTAGCACTGGGCTTTCTGTCTGTGCCCAGAGTCCAATGTCGTCCAAAGAATCATTCAGTGATTTAACAGAAAAAGTTGAAAACCCATGACAACAATTCACTGGCTGGCAGAGGGCCGCAAAGATCTGCAGAAACGTGTTTTTTTTGTGAAGGAGATCAGAGGCACTGTACATTCAGGTTGAGAATTAGACAGAAAATGGCTGCATTTTAACGAACACATGATCATCGTAAATCTTTATTTGAGTGCATTCTCATGTTTCAGAGTTTTTTCTGAAGCAGTCTGATTCTAACTATGGCAGGGCAGTTTTCGTGAGAACAGAGACACGGAGAGCTCTTGGAATGGGTGCTGGAGAGGCGGGGCAGGGCAGGGCTCCCGAATCGTAAGGTGGCGGTGGAGGTACTCACACAGGAAGTCGGACAGCAGCTCGGGCTGGTTGTGGTGCACAATGGCCACGCACAGCGTGTTTAAGCCCACCAGGCTCAGCACGGTCCAGTAGAAGGCTTGCGTCTTCACGATGTGCCGGATGAAGAAGCGGAAACGACGCTCTCTCTTGCTGAAGCTCGAGCCCTCCTTGCCGCTCTTGATGCTGGAGCGAGCAAACGGGGAGCCTGCAGGGGGCGTGTTAAGAGATTCGGAACATCAGTATCCCACCGGGAGATCAGTATCTCACTTCAACATCTGGCGCATTTGGAAAAACGAGCTCAAAAACAAAGAAGAACTGTCACATTGTTTTTCCTGTGGTATATTAATGGTTTTCCTGTGGGCTATAAAAGCAGCGAGGCTCAGAGACAGGGTATGATATTTGGTATGAGGACATAAGGCTTCTCACTCAGCTGCTGTGCTGTCTGAATGTACTACTGAACCCCACTGTTCACTGAGGACACAAGGCTTCTCTCTCAGCTGGTGTGCTGTCGGTATGTAATACTGAACCCCACTGCTCACTGAGGACACAAGGCTTCTCACTCAGCTGGTGTGCTGTCGGTATGTAATACTGAACCCCACTGCTCACTGAGGACACAAGGCTTCTCACTCAGCTGGTGTGCTGTCGGTATGTAATACTGAACCCCACTGCTCACTGAGGACACAAGGCTTCTCACTCAGCTGGTGTGCTGTCGGTATGTAATACTGAACCCCACTGTTCACTGAGGACACAAGGCTTCTCACTCAGCTGGTGTGCTGTCTGTATGTAATACTGAACCCCACTGTTCACTGAGGACACAAGGCTTCTCACTCAGCTGGTGTGCTGTCGGTATGTAATACTGAACCCCACTGCTCACTGAGGACACAAGGCTTCTCACTCAGCTGGTGTGCTGTCGGTATGTAATACTGAACCCCACTGCTCACTGAGGACACAAGGCTTCTCACTCAGCTGGTGTGCTTTCAGAATGTTATACTGAACCCTACTGGTCACTGGCTGAGTCAAGTATCAGGAACCTTGTTTGCTATGAAAAAGGGCTAATTCTGAATCCAAAGAAAGTCACTGTATTTTTCAAGGTCACTTGAGGAGGTCTGTCCACCTCCAGTGCTCCTCCATCTCTTACAGTGGGGATGAATTACCTGCCTGGTACCAAACGCCAAGGAGGATCTCAGAAGGTTCCCACATCCTGGCAGCACGCAGATACTTCCTGCTTACCTAATTTGGTTTGCAGAGTAGCAGTGGGCGGGCCACTCTTGAAGTGAAAGAGTGAGAAATCAGCATGGAATTAGTCAAAGCCGTGTGGCTTTGCCCTCGGCATCCTACAGAAATCCACGCTGACGCCAATGGGATTATCCCCAATCATTTGGGATCCAGTGTACAGTCATACACAGAACTGGACTGGATTTTATCTGATGTACTATGCGAGGGAGGCATCTCAGCCTAATTCTAAGGATCCATCAGGCCTTGGTTTCCCCCACGCAGGCACACTGCAGATGCCCTTTCTCTGTGATGGAGAGAAGGCGCATGGCTCAGTACAAAATGGCAAAACGGGCGACAGGTAAGAGGGCTCTTACTCCAAAAACTTCCTTTACATTTCCCTTCCCAGCGACAATCTTGAGGGATTTTTAAAAATGTTTGATGAGTTCGGAAAAAAGAAATAGCCACTACCCTAAGTTAAGGGTCTTTTATTTAAAGGATATCGAGACCTTACGTTGCAGAAGTTTTTTCCTTAGGGTGCCTGATGTAGGACAAGTGATAAACCTCTGTACCCCTGCCCACCTATTATATATCTGCAACACCAAGAACTCTAGCGGTGATGACTTCAAAATCTCGCCTGGGGGAGGAAGAACGTTCCTTCACTGCACGTTCCTTCCACTCCCCGATCTTCCCTTCAGAACTTTCTCTTGTGTCCCTGATGGGCGAAGTAAACAGCAGGAAAAGTCAAGAAGAAGAGTTCGGAAATGAGAACTTGGACTGAGCCCAGCGGCTCACTTGAACGTAAACAAATGGTCTTTTAATTTGGAGGACAAATCTATTATTATTGTTGAGTGGCAGTCAGAGATTTGGCAGCTTGCGACTGCTTCAGACTACTAGAGAGGTTTTTGTAATTTCACCCTCTCACCACTAGGGGTGCAGCAGAAAAAGGCAGGGATGGGGGGAACTCGTGACCAACCCCATCTTGAAAAAAATATAATTCCGTCCCCTGCTCTCTTCCCAAGCTAACTATCAGGAAAGTATCGTAGAAATGTGTGAACCCCACTGAGGACCCCTCGAACACAGACCTCACCCCTCCATCTCTGCACCACTCCGAAGCTATTCCCCACCACTCTCCAGCCTCTCCAGTCCTCCAGCAGTCTTCTTCTCCTCTTACCCATGCCCATGTCCCCCAGATGGTCCTCTCCCTCCTCCGGGTTCAGCAGGTCCGTCTTGCTCTTCTTCATGGTCGGTCTTCTTCGAGAGCCTGACAGACACACATCCTTAGAGCCAGATTCAGAAAGCACCAGACCTCCCCTGCGTCACCTCCAGTTCTTCAGTGAAACTGACCGGCTGTGTTCAGGGGAGGAACAGAAACCAGGCACGGATTCGGCCCTCTGGACTTCACAGCTCTGAGAATTAAGGCTCTGACTCATTTGCTTGGAGGCTCACTGTCTCCCTGCTACCCACTTTGGATCCTTTCTTAAAAGGAACCAGACGCTCAAACAGTCACATGAAATGACTGGTACAGCTTACGATACAGCGCGGTGTCAGTGGTTTCCATGGGAAATGGACTTTCTGTCAGTCTAGATTGTAAAACTTCTGCACTTAAAAAATATCAAATCAATCTATCTCCCAAAGCATTATCGGAAGCGGTTTTTATAATTTATTGATACATGAAGTTTAAGAAGAACCGACCATGGTTGTCCTTTGTCAGTGATCCAAATGGCGAATCCCCAACTTATGACAAAGAGTTTTGTGATTTTGTGTGTGAAAGAACCACTTGATATTTCGGTGAAAGTTTGCCAAATCAAGACACCTAATAAGGATGTTTCTTTTGCCTCCTACTGACATGAGACAGTCCAAAGCAGCCATATCTCCTACAAATGATCCCTTCAGAGGACACTTCCTCACAAAGGAGTCAGAGCCCACCACTAAACTCTAAGTGCCCAATACATTTATGCGACTTCACAACACACACATGAACGCACACACACACACACACACATATGCTCATGCACACACACAAACACACACATATGCTCACACACACACACACACACACACACACTGTTGTGATTCTGCAGTCTGCCATGTTCTGTTCTGCCTTGCCATGCCTCATGTTATGACTCTGCCTTGCCATGTTCTGTCTGCCCTTTGTGTATTTGGATCATTTCCTTATGCCTGACTGCACGTATTATGTTTGATACACGAATTGTGATTTGGTAACTTTGATTTGTTCATTTATTGTCTTAGTGTTACTTCTCCATATTTTGCCTTTTACCATAGTGTTATACCGGTCCATGTTTTGCTTTCCACTTTGCATTGCTCTTTGTCTCCCCCTGTCTGGTCTCTTGTATTGTCACAGCTCTCAGCCCCGGTAATGCGTGTCACTACTTCGTGTGATTTAATGGTTTCTGGTTTCAATCTTCCTTCTTTCATCTCGTTTACTTCCTTCCCCCCACTTTTTCTATATTACTAACACCTACTAACAGTTTGTTTTTTCGCTAATTTACTAACCAACACTAACATTGTATATTTGACTAATTTACTAACAAGCACTCGGATTGTATAGCTGCACTTAGTAATTGACTAACGAGCTCTCAGCACTCGCCCTGTTCTATTCTCCATTAGTCTCATTTCCAGCACCTGCGTCTGTGTAGCATGCGATTCCTCCGGAGTGTATATTAGGAGTCTTTTCACAGCACCTCCGCGTCAGATCGTTTCCTCAGTCTTCTTGTGCCATGCTTCTCTCACCTTGATTTCTCAGTGTTTATCCTTCTGACTGGACCGCCCAACTTTTAGATTTTTGCCTTTGTAATTTCGGATTATTGTTGCATCTGTGTGTTTTGACCATTTTCTGCCCGACTACGAGCTCTATGTTTGCTGCCCTGGTAACGATTCGGATTACGCCCATTGGATTCTGGTTTTGCTTCTCTGACATACCTATTCCTGTGAACCAGACCCATTTCTGTCCGACTACGATTACTGTGATTGCTGCCCTGGTTTTTGATACTATTTTTGCCCAACTGGATTTTGACTTTTGGATTGTGGACTCTGTACTTTTGCCTTCTGCCCTGCGGGGGTCCTCCCCCTCTAATAATAAAACAAGCTCTACTGCATTTCCTGGTTCTCGCGACTGGTTCCTGATCGCACCCTCACACACACACACACACACACACACAGACAACCATATCTACAGATCCTAGTCCTCCCTTACCATCAAAATCTCCAGTGCCATTCTCATCCTCAGCAAGAATCACCTCCTCTGTGCAAAAACATTAACAGAAACCAGTAAAAAAAACGCTTCCTCGCTGAGTCAATGACGTTGTCTTTGTGTCTCTGTACTGACTGAAGCTGTCTGCATCTCTCTGTACTGACTGAAGCTGTCTGCATCTCTCTGTACTGACTGAAGCTGTCTGTGTCTCTCTGTACTGACTGAAGCCATCTGTATCTCTCTGTACTGACTGAAGCTGTCTGCATCTCTTTGTACTGACTGAAGCTGTCTGCATCTCTCAGTACTGACTGAAGCTGTCTGCATCTCTCTGTTCTGACTGAAGCTGTCTGCATCTCTCTGTACTGACTGAAGCTGTCTGCATCTCTCTGTACTGACTGAAGCTGTCTGCATCTCTCTGTACTGACTGAAGCTGTCTGCATCTCTCTGTACTGACTGAAGCTGTCTGCATCTCTCTGTACTGACTGAAGCTGTCTGCATCTCTCTGTACTGACTGAAGCTGTCTGCGTCTCTCTGTACTGACTGAAGCTGTCTGCGTCTCTCTGTACTGACTGAAGCTGTCTGTATCTCTCTGTACTGCCTGAAGCCGTCTGTATCTCTTGTACGGACTAGAGCTGTATGTGTGTCTCTGTACTGACTGAAGCAGTCTGCATCTCTCTGTACTGACTGAAGCCGTCTGTATCTCTCTGTACGGACTGAAGTTGTCTGTGTGTCTCTACTGACTGAAGCTGTCTGCATCTCTCTGTACTGACTGAAGCTGACTGTGTCTCTGTACTGACTGAAGCTGTCTGCATCTCTCTGTACTGACTGAAGCTGTCTGTGTCTCTCTGTACTGACTGAAGCTGTCTGTGTCTCTCTGTTCTGACTGAAGCTGTTTGTATCACTCTGTACTGACTGAATCTGTATGTGTGTCTCTGTACTGGCTGAAACTGTCTGTGTGTCTCTACTGACTGAAGCTGTCTGCATCTCTCTGTTCTGACTGAAGCTGTCTGTGTCTCTGAACTGACTGAAGCTGTCTGTCTCTCTCTGTTCTGACTGAAGCTGTCTGTGTCTCTGAACTGACTGAAGCTGCCTGTATGTCTCTGTACTGACTGAAGCTGTCTGTCTCTCTCTGTACTGACTGAAGCTGTCTGTATCTCTCTGTACTGACTGAAGCTGTTTGTCTGTGTTTGTCTGTGTGATCCAGTGTGAGCTCACTGATATGTACAGTGCAGTAATCTGTCAGTGTGTCTTTTAGTCAGTTAGCCAGTCAGTGTGTCTTTGCACCTGCTTTGAATTACAGTCAGTCAGGGTGTAAGTGTGTGTGTGTGTGTGTGTGCGCGTACTCACCTGCTTTGCAGATCCACTCCAGGTATCCATTCAGCTCCCTCTCAATCTGCTGCTGCCGCCTGAGCTTCAGAAACTCACTCCTGTTCTCCACACGCTCCCGCTCTTTGGCAAATTCCCTGTAAAACACACACGCACACACACACACACAACACACGCGCACAGACGTGTGCACGCACACGCGCACGCACACACACACACGCGCGCACACACAGACGCACGTACACATGCGCACGCACACACACGCGCACACACACAACACGCGCGCACACACACACACAGACGCACACACATGTAGACATGCGCAGGCACACACACACGCACACACGCGCGCACACACACGTCAGTACCACAGAGCTCCACAACCTCTTTCCTTCTGAATCAAGGCACCAAAAACGTTGCACAGAATTGCTCTCTTAAGAGCATTAGTTTGAATTTAGAGGCTGCATGACTGTTAAACTGACATGTAAGACATTCTCCGTACAATAAATAAATCAGGACGACAGCAGCTCAGATTTATCACAGAGATCATAGCAATCATGCAAGAGGCTGAGGAAACGAGCTGTGAAGAGGCTGGAGTTTATTCCTCCAGATATGGCCGCTCCGCAGGTCGGGAGAGGAAATGCTGTGGAAGCTGAGACAGATGAAGAGGCCGGCAGTGCAGTTACATCGGGTACGGAAATGGAGACGTGCCTGTCTCACTGACATTTGCATAAAAACAGGCAGCACACCGAAAGGAAATATAAGGCAGAAAGTCACATTGTGTTAAATGACATGACAGGAGTCCAGTGCTCCGGTACAGGGAGAAACTCCACACCGGGGGCATCAGCGGGTGAAACAGAGTCCGAATCAGGAGGTGAGGATCAGTGTCTGAAGGGACCTCACTGATAACACTGACTGCAGGGACTCTGCTGGGACAGAGGTGACGATCAGAGTCAGAAGGGACCTCACTGAGAACACTGAGTGCAGGGACTCTGCTGGGACAGAGATGACGATCGGAGTCTGAAGGGACCTCACTGATAACACTGATTGCAGGGACTCTGCTGGGACAGATGTGACAATCAGAGTCTGAAGGGGACCTCACTGATAACACTGGCTGCAGGGACTCTGCTGGGACAGAGGTGACGATCAGAGTCAGAAGGGACCTCACTGATAACACTGACTGCAGGGACTCTGCTGGGACAGAGGTGACGATCAGAGTCAGAAGGGACCTCACTGATAACACTGACTGCAGGGACTCTGCTGGGACAGAGGTGATGATCACAGTCTGAAGGGACCTCACTGATAACACTGACTGCAGGGACTCTGCTGGGACAGAGGTGACGATCAGAGTCTGAAGGGACCTCACTGATAACACTGGCTGCAGGGACTCTGCTGGGACAGAGGTGACGATCAGAGTCTGAAGGGACCTCACTGATAACACTGGCTGCAGGGACTCTGCTGGGACAGATGTGACAATCAGAGTCTGAAGGGGACCTCACTGATAACACTGGCTGCAGGGACTCTGCTGGGACAGAGGTGACGATCAGAGTCTGAAGGGACCTCACTGAGAACACTGACTGCAGGGACTCTGCTGGGACAGAGGTGACGATCAGAGTCTGAAGGGACCTCACTGAGAACACTGAGTGCAGGGACTCTGCTGGGACAGAGATGACGATCAGAGTCTGAAGGGACCTCACTGATAACACTGATTGCAGGGACTCTGCTGGGACAGATGTGACAATCAGAGTCTGAAGGGGACCTCACTGATAACACTGGCTGCAGGGACTCTGCTGGGACAGAGGTGACGATCAGAGTCTGAAGGGACCTCACTGAGAACACTGAGTGCAGGGACTCTGCTGGGACAGAGATGACGATCAGAGTCTGAAGGGACCTCACTGATAACACTGATTGCAGGGACTCTGCTGGGACAGATGTGACAATCAGAGTCTGAAGGGGACCTCACTGATAACACTGGCTGCAGGGACTCTGCTGGGACAGAGGTGACGATCAGAGTCTGAAGGGACCTCACTGAGAACACTGAGTACAGGGACTCTGCTGGGACAGATGTGACAATCAGAGTCTGAAGGGGACCTCACTGATAACACTGGCTGCAGGGACTCTGCTGGGACAGAGGTGACGATCAGAGTCTGAAGGGACCTCACTGAGAACACTGACTGCAGGGACTCTGCTGGGACAGAGGTGACGATCAGAGTCTGAAGGGACCTCACTGAGAACACTGAGTGCAGGGACTCTGCTGGGACAGAGATGACGATCAGAGTCTGAAGGGACCTCACTGATAACACTGATTGCAGGGACTCTGCTGGGACAGATGTGACAATCAGAGTCTGAAGGGGACCTCACTGATAACACTGGCTGCAGGGACTCTGCTGGGACAGAGGTGACGATCAGAGTCTGAAGGGACCTCACTGAGAACACTGAGTGCAGGGACTCTGCTGGGACAGAGATGACGATCAGAGTCTGAAGGGACCTCACTGATAACACTGATTGCAGGGACTCTGCTGGGACAGATGTGACAATCAGAGTCTGAAGGGGACCTCACTGATAACACTGGCTGCAGGGACTCTGCTGGGACAGAGGTGACGATCAGAGTCTGAAGGGACCTCACTGAGAACACTGAGTACAGGGACTCTGCTGGGACAGAGATGACGATCAGAGTCTGAAGGGACCTCACTGATAACACTGATTGCAGGGACTCTGCTGGGACAGATGTGACAATCAGAGTCTGAAGGGGACCTCACTGATAACACTGGCTGCAGGGACTCTGCTGGGACAGAGGTGACGATCAGAGTCAGAAGGGACCTCACTGATAACACTGACTGCAGGGACTCTGCTGGGACAGAGGTGACGATCAGAGTCAGAAGGGACCTCACTGATAACACTGACTGCAGGGACTCTGCTGGGACAGAGGTGATGATCACAGTCTGAAGGGACCTCACTGATAACACTGACTGCAGGGACTCTGCTGGGACAGAGGTGACGATCAGAGTCTGAAGGGACCTCACTGATAACACTGGCTGCAGGGACTCTGCTGGGACAGAGATGACGATCAGAGTCTGAAGGGACCTCACTGATAACACTGGCTGCAGGGACTCTGCTGGGACAGAGGTGACGATCAGAGTCTGAAGGGACCTCACTGATAACACTGGCTGCAGGGACTCTGCTGGGACAGATGTGACAATCAGAGTCTGAAGGGGACCTCACTGATAACACTGGCTGCAGGGACTCTGCTGGGACAGATGTGACAATCAGAGTCTGAAGGGGACCTCCCTGATAACACTGACCGCTGGGACTCTGCTGGGACAGAGATGACGATCAGAGTCTGAAGGGACCTCACTGAGAACACTGACTGCAGGGACTCTGCTGGGACAGAGGTGACGATCAGAGTCTGAAGGGACCTCACTGAGAACACTGACTGCAGGGACTCTGCTGGGACAGAGGTGACGATCAGAGTCTGAAGGGACCTCACTGATAACACTGACTGCAGGGACTCTGCTGGGACAGAGGTGACGATCAGAGTCAGAAGGGACCTCACTGATAACACTGACTGCAGGGACTCTGCTGGGACAGAGGTGATGATCAGAGTCTGAAGGGACCTCACTGATAACACTGACTGCAGGGACTCTGCTGGGACAGAGGTGACGATCAGAGTCAGAAGGGACCTCACTGAGAACACTGACTGCAGGGACTCTGCTGGGACAGAGGTGACGATCAGAGTCTGAAGGGACCTCACTGATAACACTGACTGCAGGGACTCTGCTGGGACAGAGATGACGATCAGAGTCTGAAGGGACCTCACTGAGAACACTGACTGCAGGGACTCTGCTGGGACAGAGGTGATGATCACAGTCTGAAGGGACCTCACTGAGAACACTGACTGCAGGGACTCTGCTGGGACAGAGATGACGATCAGAGTCTGAAGGGACCTCTCTGATAACACTGACTGCAGGGACTCTGCTGGGACAGAGGTGACGATCAGAGTCTGAAGGGACCTCACTGATAACACTGACTGCAGGGACTCTGCTGGGACAGAGGTGACGATCAGAGTCTGAAGGGACCTCACTGATAACACTGACTGCAGGGACTCTGCTGGGACAGAGGTGACGATCAGAGTCTGAAGGGACCTCACTGATAACACTGACTGCAGGGACTCTGCTGGGACAGAGGTGACGATCAGAGTCTGAAGGGACCTCTCTGATAACACTGACTGCAGGGACTCTGCAAATAGACATCTTGACACCAAGGCAAATGAATAACACATGGTTAAATCCTTGTATAGTAACATATAACACAGGCAAACGGACAGACAGACAGACAGACAGACAGGAGGTGCTTACCCAGACAGCACGCCCAGCACCAGGTTCAACATGAAGAAGGACCCCACGATGATGAGGGGGATGAAGTACAGCCAATTCCACGCACTCCCTGAGGCATCGTTACTCTGTACAGACGGACAGACACGTCATTCCTCTGTACAGACAGTCACATCATTGCTCTGTACAGACAGACAGACACGTCATTCCTCTGTACAGACAGTCACATCATTGCTCTGTACAGACAGACAGACACATCATTCCTCTGTACAGACAGTCACATCATTGCTCTGTACAGACAGACAGTCAGACACACCTTTACTCTGTATGGATAGACAAGCTCATTATTACTCCGTACAGATAGACACAGGCAGATAGATGCATTACAGACGGACAGACAGATAGACGTAACTCATCATTCCCCGCTGTGGAACTGACGCCAGGCACTGCACCGTTTCTGTGGCTCGTCAGGCCATTGAACAACTGAGAAAACTCTTCTGATTTCAACCCTAAGTCAACACTAGATTTCATGGATTAGCAGCTCAGCGCGGTTCCTTCCAAGCTGTTGAATGAGATGTATTTTGTTAGGGTTGAATCGAAGACCTACAGGATGGTAGATCTGCAGGAACAGGGTTGGGCTGCCCTGCTATGATGATACAGCACACTTGCCACTGTTCTGATGGCCTGTAGGCATCTGAAATTCAGCCCTGGTTATTAATGCATGATCCATTTTTACCTTGTTTTGTAAAATCTTCTTATTAGTATCTCGAAAGCACACTTTAGTGATGCCAGGGAAAACTGTCAATTCTGCTCTAAAGAACAAATCACAACCTCATCGCACATTTTCCTCAAATCGCAGGAATGACACATGCCATAGAGAACAGACCACCACACTCAAAACACCGCTGAAACATTAAATAAAGTTATCTGTCTCATTGGCTTTCAACTGAAGAATTAGTTACAAACCCCAATTCCAATGAAGTTGGGAAGTTGTGTAAAATGTGAATAAAAACAGAATACAATGATGTGCAAATCTCATAAACCCATATTTTACTCACAACAGAACATGGACAACATACTAGATGTTGAAAGTGAGACATTATACCATTTCAAGAAAAATATTAGCATATTTTGAATTTGGCAGCAACACATTTCAAAAAAGTTGGGATGGGGCAACTAAAGTGGTACTAATAAACAATAGCTGGAGGAGCATTTTGCAACTAATTAGGTTAATTGGCATCAGGTCAGTAACATGACTGGGTATGAAAAGAACATTTTAAAGAGGCATGGAAGTGAAGATGGGCAGAGGTTCACCAATCCGCAAAAAACTGAGGAGAGTTTGCCGTGCAATCTACAAATGCGAGCTAAAGCTGTATCATGCAAAGAAGAAGCCGTATGTGAACATGATGCAGAAACACCGCCGTCTTCTCTGGGCTTAAGTTCATTTAAAATGGACTGAGACAAACTGGAAACCTGTGAAAACAACGGACACCATGTCGTGCGGACTAAAGAGGAGAGGGATCATCCAAATTTTTATCAGCGCGCAGTTCAAAATCCTGCATCTCTGATGGTCTGTGGTTACATTATTGCCTACAGGGTGGGCTGTTTACACATCTGGAAAGGCACAATCAATGCTGAAAAGTATTTAGAGGTTTTACAACAACATATGCTCCCATCCAAACTATGTTTCTTTCAGGGCAGGGCTTGCATATTACAACAAGACAATGCCAAACCACATATTGCATCCATCACAACAGTATGGCTTCGCAGTAGAAGATTCCGGGTGCTGAACTGGCCTACCTGGAGTCCTGATCTTTCACCAAGAGATAACATTTGGCGCATCATAAAACGAAAAATCCGGTAAAGACCCAGGACTGTTGAGAAGCCACAATCCTACATCTGACAACAGTGGGTCAACATTTCTCTCCCAAAACTCTAGAAATTGGTCTCCTCACTTCCTCGACATTTACAGGCTGTTGTTCAAAGAAAGGGGGACACTACACAATGGTAAAAATGGCCCTGTCCCAACTTTTCTCAGATGTGTTGCTGCCATAAAATTCAAAATGTCCAAATATTTTCCTTGAAATGGCATAATGTCTCACTTTCAACATCTGATATGTTGTCTAGGTTATATTGTGAATAAAACGTGGGCTTATGAGATTTGCAATTCATTGCATTCTGTTTTTATTCACGTATTACACAGCGTACCAACTGGGGAATTTGGGTTTTTATAACTAGAAGGCACTTGGCGAGTTCTGTGCCTCCGCCGTGTTTCAATTTGTTGACAGAGGAATTGCCATCGATCATAAGCGCGAAGCGAGTCTTGACGGTGTCAGTTCAACACGCATAGAAATTCCTTTGGCTTACGGATCAAGAATACGAGTCAGAACTTCACCTAAATTGAATAACTTCCTCCATAGCGCCATGTATATGAACGCACTAAAATTCATTGATACCCAAAGAGAGATGGAGAGAGACGATAAAGGACAGAAAGAGAGATGAGAGAGACGATAAAGGACAGAAAGAGAGATGGAGAGAGACGATAAAGGACAGAAAAAGAGATGGAGAGAGACGATAAAGGACAGAAAGAGAGATGGAGAGAGACGATAAAGGACAGAAAGAGAGATGGAGAGAGACGATAAAGGACAGAAAGAGAGATGGAGAGAGACGATAAAGGACAGAAAGAGAGATGGAGAGAGACGATAAAGGACAGAAAGAGAGATGGAGAGAGACGATAAAGGACAGAAAGAGAGATGGAGAGAGACGATAAAGGACAGAAAGAGAGATGAGAGAGACGATAAAGGACAGAAAGAGAGATGAGAGAGACGATAAAGGACAGAAAGAGAGATGGAGAGAGACGATAAAGGACAGAAAGAGAGATGGAGAGAGACGATAAAGGACAGAAAGAGAGATGAGAGAGACGATAAAGGACAGAAAGAGAGATGGAGAGAGACGATAAAGGACAGAAAGAGAGATGGAGAGATGGAGAGAGACGATAAAGGACAGAAAAGGACAGAAAGAGAGATGGAGAGAGACGATAAAGGACAGAAAGAGAGATGGAGAGAGACGATAAAGGACAGAAAGAGAGATGGAGAGAGACGATAAAGGACGGAAAGAGAGATGAGAGAGACGATAAAGGCCAGAAAGAGAGATGGAGGGAGACGATAAAGGACAGAAAGAGAGATGGAGAGAGACGATAAAGGACAGAAAGAGAGATGGCGAGAGACGATAAAGGACAGAAAGAGAGATAAGGAGAGACGATAAAGGACAGAAAGAGAGATGGAGAGAGACGATAAAGGACAGAGAGAGAGAAGGAGAGAGACGATAAAGGACAGAAAGAGAGATGGAGAGAGACGATAAAGGACAGAAAGAGAGATGGAGAGAGACGATAAAGGACAGAAAGAGAGATGGAGAGAGACGATAAAGGAGAGAAAGAGAGATGGAGACAGACGATAAAGGACAGAAAGAGAGATGGAGAGAGACGATAAGAGAGACGGATGGAAAACAACAGAACATAAGCAGATGCAGGACTGAAATAAATAATAAATAATAAATAAATAATAAAATGAAAATCGTGAAAATAAACAGTTTTGAAATAAATAGTAAAAAGAACAGAACAGATGAAACCAGACCTTCTGATTTTACAAACTGTTCGTGAGCTACTTGTACCTAAAAACACATTTTATAACCACTTTAATTGTCAATAGAACAGGCAGCATCATCAACACACCAGACTTTTTAAAATAAATAAACATTATTTATGCATCTAAAACTTGTGGACCAATTTCAGAAATTTTTCCTCAATGTAAAATTGGGAAAACTATGAATCATCTCCATCTACAGTGCATAATATCCTCAAAAAATTCAGAGAATCTAGAGAAATCTCTGTGCGCAAGGGACAAGGTCAAAGGTCAATATTGGATGCTCGTGATCTTCGGGCCCTCAGGCATAACTGCATTAAAAACAGGCATGATTCTGCACTGAAATACACTGCATGGGCTGGATAACACCTCTAGAAATCATTGTCTGTGAACAGAGTTTGCCGTGCAATCTACAAATGCGAGCTAAAGCTGTATCATGCAAAGAAGAAGCCGTATGTTGAACACGATCCAGAAACACCGCCGTCTTCTCTGGGCTTAAGTTCATTTAAAATGGACTGAGGCAAACTGGAAACCTGTGAAAACAACGGACACCATGTCGTGCGGACTAAAGAGGAGAGGGATCATCCAAATTTTTATCAGCGCGCAGTTCAAAATCCTGCATCTCTGATGGTCTGTGGTTACATTATTGCCTACAGGGTGGGCTGTTTACACATCTGGAAAGGCACAATCAATGCTGAAAAGTATTTAGAGGTTTTACAACAACATATGCTCCCATCCAAACTATGTTTCTTTCAGGGCAGGGCTTGCATATTACAACAAGACAATGCCAAACCACATATTGCATCCATCACAACAGTATGGCTTCGCAGTAGAAGATTCCGGGTGCTGAACTGGCCTACCTGGAGTCCTGATCTTTCACCAAGAGATAACATTTGGCGCATCATAAAACGAAAAATCCGGTAAAGACCCAGGACTGTTGAGAAGCCACAATCCTACATCTGACAACAGTGGGTCAACATTTCTCTCCCAAAACTCTAGAAATTGGTCTCCTCACTTCCTCGACATTTACAGGCTGTTGTTCAAAGAAAGGGGGACACTACACAATGGTAAAAATGGCCCTGTCCCAACTTTTCTCAGATGTGTTGCTGCCATAAAATTCAAAATGTCCAAATATTTTCCTTGAAATGGCATAATGTCTCGCTTTCAACATCTGATATGTTGTCTAGGTTATATTGTGAATAAAACGTGGGCTTATGAGATTTGCAATTCATTGCATTCTGTTTTTATTCACGTATTACACAGCGTGCCAACTGGGGAATTGGGGTTTTTATAACTAGAAGGCACTTGGCGAGTTCTGTGCCTCCGCCGTGTTTCAATTTGTTGACAGAGGAATTGCCATCGATCATAAGCGCGAAGCGAGTCTTGACGGTGTCAGTTCAACACGCATAGAAATTCCTTTGGCTTACGGATCAAGAATACGAGTCAGAACTTCACCTAAATTGAATAACTTCCTCCATAGCGCCATGTATATGAACGCACTAAAATTCATTGATACCCATTACTTTTTCAGATATCCTTTTAACTGACCAACAAACAAATGAATGAAAGAACAAACCAACGAATGGCGGTAAAAACATAGTCCCTCGAAGCGGCGGCATAACAAGAATCACTGAAGGCATCAATACCCTTCCGTTACCCTCATTTTGCCGTGCGGCAGAGTCATGTGACATGAGTCGTGCTCAGGTACCCAGCTGATGTAAGTATCTCTTCTCTGAAGGCCTGGTAGCACAGCAGAGCTTCACTCTGAAAGCACAGGCTTCATTTACAGAAAGGCGCCACTACTTAAAATTAAACCTGTTCACTGGATGCGCAGGCTAATGGTAACTATTTTTAAAAGGTGTCGGTGTGATTTCACAAACGCTTCCGTCGAGTAAAATATCTCTCTGACGCAAAATTTTTTTTAACATTTTTTTTCACAGGAGCAGAATGTTTTTTTTTTGCAGGCAATCAGGCAACCAAAACAATTTGTGCTCTGGAGGTTTTTACCAACATCTGTTGGTTCCATTTTTAAATCCGCTGGTGTCAGAGAGCTGATAATGCGGGAAACATGTAGGAGCATTTCTGTAAGGAGGTAACAGGCATATACATTAAATATACTGACTTCATGCAAAAGCCTGAAACTTCATTTTAAGCATCTACTCTTCCACTTCTGATGCTTATCCCTGCTTTCAGGAATCAGCAATCCCATCTGTAATCTTGTCTTTATCCCTCTCCCTCTCTCTTTTCCTGTGCATCTTTCTTTCTTCCAGGTTTTGTTGGGCTTTATAATTTTGTATTTTTTTCATCATGGGACTCCTGCAATATCTGCCGTTTGAACCGTGTCCCAGTACAGTAGGCTTTTAATCCCAAAATCTCCCTCTGTCTCGTGTCCCCTCCGTACACCAGGCAGCACCGCCGCTGTACAGCACACTAAAGCCTCTCGGCCCTTCAACTTTCATCGCTCCTCTCCTCCACAGGGTACGAGTAACTTCAGCTGAACGGGGCTCCTTAAATGTAATGTGTTACCAACGGAAACCGGGAGGGAGAGAGAGGGTGGTGGGAGAGAGGGAGAGAGAGCGAGAGAGAGAGAAAAGGAATTACAGAAAAATTCTGTAATGAGCAGAAGGGATGAGAATATTATTTCATTATTATACCATAGGGCTGTTGCTATCTTCATTCCAATCGGCAATATTTCTGCTGGAATGTGAGAGAGAGATGGAGAGAGACGATAAAGGACAGAAAGAGCGATGGAGAGAGACGATAAAGGACAGAAAGAGCGATGGAGAGAGACGATAAAGGACAGAAAGAGAGATGGAGAGAGACGATAAAGGACAGAAAGAGAGATGAGAGAGACGATAAAGGACAGAAAGAGAGATGGAGAGAGACGATAAAGGACAGAAAAAGAGATGGAGAGAGACGATAAAGGACAGAAAGAGAGATGGAGAGAGACGATAAAGGACAGAAAGAGAGATGGAGAGAGACGATAAAGGACAGAAAGAGAGATGGAGAGAGACGATAAAGACAGAAAGAGAGATGAAGAGAGACGATAAAGGACAGAAAGAGAGATGGAGAGAGACGATAAAGGACAGAGAGAGAGATGGAGAGGGACGATAAAGGACAGACAGAGAGATGGAGAGAGACGATAAAGGACAGAAAGAGAGATGAGAGAGACGATAAAGGACAGAAAGAGAGATGGAGAGAGACGATAAAGGACAGAAAGAGAGATGGAGAGAGACGATAAACGACAGAAAGAGAGATGGAGAGAGACGATAAAGGACAGAAAGAGAGATGAGAGAGACGATAAAGGACAGAAAGAGAGATGAGAGAGACGATAAAGGACAGAAAGAGAGATGGAGAGAGACGATAAAGGACAGAAAGAGAGATGGAGAGAGACGATAAAGGACAGAAATAGAGATGGAGAGAGACGATAAAGGACAGAAAGAGAGATGAGAGAGACGATAAAGGACAGAAAGAGAGATGGAGAGAGACGATAAAGGACAGAAAGAGAGATGGAGAGAGACGATAAAGGACAGAAAGAGAGATGGAGAGAGACGATAAAGGACAGAAAGAGAGATGAGAGAGACGATAAAGGACAGAAAGAGAGATGAGAGAGACGATAAAGGACAGAAAGAGAGATGGAGAGAGACGATAAAGGACAGAAAGAGAGAGGGCGAGAGACGAGAAAGGTCAGAAACAGAGATAAGGAGAGACGATAAAGGACAGAGAGAGAGATGGAGAGAGATGATAAAGGACAGAGAGAGAGATGGAGAGAGACGATAAAGGACAGAAAGAGAGATGGAGACAGACGATAAAGGACAGAAAGAGAGATGGAGAGAGACGATAAAGGAGAGAAAGAGAGATGGAGACAGACGATAAAGGACAGAAAGAGAGATGGAGAGAGACGATAAGAGAGACGGATGGAAAACAACAGAACATAAGCAGATGCAGGACTGAAATAAATAATAAATAATAAATAAATAATAAAATAAAAATCGTGAAAATAAACAGTTTTGAAATAAATAGTAAAAAGAACAGAACAGATGAAACCAGACCTTCTGATTTTACAAACTGTTCGTGAGCTACTTGTACCTAAAAACACTTTTTATAACCACTTTAATTGTCAATAGAACAGACAGCATCATCAACACACCAGACTTTTTAAAATAAATAAACATTATTTGTTAAATTAAAATACATGTATTCAATACGAGCATGTTCTAAAATCATCCCTTTAACAACCAGCTGTGGCTCAGTGACTGCCTCCCGTACCCTGTTTCTCCTGCTCAGCCAGATTGCGATCTTTGCTGCCCAAATAAAAAATTGACCAAAGTCTATGTTTCTGTTTTACATTGGAACTCGGACCCAGGATAAAAATCTCTGAGTCCCAAACTACCCCAAGCCTCCCACGAAGGTCCCTCAGCAGGGTCAAACGTGCAGTTAAACGGTTACAATGCAGAAACAGATGAGCTACAGATTCCCCTCCCCACAGGAAGCACAGGTCTCCCCATGTGCAGGGTCAAAGTGCGCCAGGTGTCAGTTCGTGGCTGTGGCTCCATGAATGATCCTCCACTGAAGATCTTCTGACCACTTAGGTAAAGGTGCTTTATAAAGCAGCCTCTAGTTTCTCACAGAAGGGAAAAACTTTAACCCCAAACCCTGCCAAACACCCGCCCTCACCTCCCCAAGGGAGGGAAGGTGCCGAACCTTAACACTCGCCACATAAAGAGCATAAAGAGAGATGGGGAGAGAGAGAGAGAGAGAGAGAGAAAGAGAGATGGACGGAGTGAGACTCTCACGTGATACAGCAGGTCCGTCCAGCCCTCCATGGTGATGCACTGGAAGACAGTGAGCACGGCGAACAGGATGTTGTCGAACTGCGTGATGCCGTAATTGGGTCCGATCCAGTACTTGCGACACACTTCCCCATCATCGCACAGGTGTGTCCCTGACTCGTTCCCGCAGGGCCTCTCGTCCACCATCTCTCCTGTCACACGGCGTGGCGGGGGTACGGAGAGAGTTAAACACCTGAGCCCTCTGGTGTCTGACCCACAGACCTTAGTCTACAGCCCAGAGTTTTGTTTTTTTCCCATTTTCTCTTTCCTCATGTCAGATTTTTTTCCGCTCTTATGCTTGTGTAAAACATAGCAGGTTTATTGCTTTTCCGCTAAAATTAACACATTTTCCTGACGAGAAAAGAATTAAAAGATCCAAGAATTTCGAATGACAGGAACGGCCTGGTTTTGCACGATGGAAACAAAATGGCTCCTATTGTCATGGTTAAGGCTTTTGGTCATGTTTATGTTCTGGCTCTGTGTTCATGATTATTGTCTTTCATTTATTCTTTTTGGTTATTGTAACACTCAGGTTTTTGGTGCATTCCATTTCTCAGTTCCATTGCACTTGTCTCCCCTGTCTAGTGATCTAGTTGGTTGGTGTGCTGGTTGGTGTCACGACAAATGACTCCCGGCGACAATTGACTCCCGACGACAATCGACTCCCGCGTCATTTGACTCCGTGTCATTTGACTCCCGCGTCAATTGACTCCCGACGACAATTAACTCCCGCGTCATTTGACTCCCGCGTCATTAAGGTTAGGGTTAGGTTTTGGGGTTGGGGGATAGGTTAAGTTTAGGTTAGGGGTGTGGTTAAGGTTAGGGTAAGGTTTTGGGTTGGACCTAAAGTCAAGGGAAGGTTAAGTTTAGGCATAGGATGTGGTTAAGGTTAGGGTTAGGTTTTGGGGTTGGGGGATAGGATAAGTTTAAGTTAGGGGTGTGGTTAAGTTTAGGATTAGGTTTTGGGTTTAGGGAATGGGTTAAGTTTAGGCCTGGGGTGTGGTTAGGGTTAGGGTTAAGTTTTGGAGTTGGGGGATGGGTTAGGTTATGTTTAGGGGTGTGGTTAAGGTTAGGGTTAGGTTAAGGGTGGGGGATAGGTTGGGGTTAGGCATAAGGGTGTGGTAAAGGTTAAGATTAGGCTTTGGGCATGTTATAAAATTAGGGGTTGGGGTTATGGTTAGGTTTTGAGTTAGGTGTGGTTTAGGGGGAAGGTTAGGTTAAGGCATAGGGTTATTTTTAAGGTTAGGTTTAGGCATGAGGTTGATTTTGTGGTTAGGTTTATAATTAGGTATGAGGTTAGGGATTGGGTTGGGTTTAGGCATGATGTATGGTAAAGGTTAAGGTTAGGGGGTAGGTTTAAGTTTGGGGTAGTTTTTAGGAGATGGGTTGAGTTTAGGCAAGGTTTTTAGTGATAGGTTGGGTTCAGGCAAGGAGTGTAGTTAAGGTTAGATATTGGGGTAAAAGTTTATGGAGTCTTCATATGTAAAGAGGCTTATTTTAAGACAATTTTTAGGAATTTATTTTAAAGAAGGAATGATGAAAGGCTCAGGTGGTTTTTTGTTGCGGGAGTCAAATGACATGGGAGTCATTTCTCGCGGGAGTCATTTGTCGTAGGGAGTCATTTGTCGTCGGGCGTCAATTGTCGTGGAACCTGGCCTCATTCCCCACAGCTGATCTCTGCATGTCTTTTCACTCACAGCTCTTGTCAGAACATTGATCAATATATCTTTGTGCAGAGCTCCTCGTATGCCATTGAATATTGTTTCTCTTCTACTGGACTGTCCGACTTTGATTCTTGCCATTGCCCTTTTTGTATTTTTGTCTTTCTGAATTTCGACCTATTTTTGTATGACCACAATTTCAGTGTTTGGATGCCCTGTGTATGACTGTTGGCTTTGCCCATCGACTACGACTTTTTGCCTATCGTTTTTGTACCTCTGCTCATCTGTCTTACTGGTTCTGACCCCTGCCTGTCTAGTCGACAGTTTTTGGATTTCGTATTGTGGCTTGGCTATTCCTGTGTTTTTTTGGCTTTGACTCAGACTTCATTAAAGGCATACGTTTTTTGGATTTCTGTCTCTTGCGTGGGGTTCCTGAACTGTACCTAACACCTATTCTTAAGTTGTCGAGACCCTCTCTGTTTTGTGACTCCACCTCATTCAAACCACAAACCGCTCAGCTGCCCAGTGAAATAGTTCTCCAAACATGTTAAATGTCATGCCAACAAAGATCCAGTCAAGTAAACTTAAAATTCTCTATTTCTCGGAATGATATTTTCGTACATTACAGTCACATTATTATGAAGAACAAGTCGCCGTCGGGCACTGCAGAAGGCTGTATGCTTTCAGTCCCTTCATGAATCCAGGTCCAGACACTACAAATCCACTCCTCCAACCTCATGAGCACAAACCTTCAGCCTGGAGGTCAAACTGTGAAGTTTAATCAGGACTCAGTGTTTTCGGGGGGCAAGGACACATGAAAGGAATTTTACCATCAGGACCCTGAGCATTTTCTCTCTGGAACGGCAGGAGAGAGAGGAAAAGAGAGAAAAAGACAGGACAGGGAGAGAGAGAGAGAGAGAGAGAGAGAGAGAGAGAGAGAGAGAGACAGAAAGATAAGATAGAGTTGCGCTCACCTGTGGTGTTACTGAAACAGGTGGTGTGGAATTTGCCCATGTAGAACTCCAGGCCGATGATGGCGAACATGAGGATGTTGAAGAACAGCAGTAGGCCAATCTGCAGCAGCGGGATCATGGCTTTCATGATAGACTTTAGCACCACCTGGAGGCCTGGAGGAGCGATGGCAGGATTAGAAGAGGATCATGTCTTTTCCCCTCAGTTCTGCTCATCA
Organism: Gymnothorax reevesii; assembly: GCA_029721435.1. Classification (NCBI taxonomy): domain Eukaryota; kingdom Metazoa; phylum Chordata; class Actinopteri; order Anguilliformes; family Muraenidae; genus Gymnothorax; species Gymnothorax reevesii. The sequence continues at coordinate 7,154,472 of CM056582.1, forward strand.
CCCTAGGATGTCACTCAACCCCCCCCCCCCCCCCCCCCACTTACTGGGGATTCCAGACACCAGCTTCAGGGGTCTCAGCACCCGAACTGCTCGCAGCGTCCGCAGATCGAACTGTGTCGCCACCGTGGACAGGATGCTGCAGGAGATACAGATCCGTACAGGACACACAGACAGATAAGCAGAGGACACACAGACCGATCCAGAGAGGAAAAGAAGAATGAACTTAGAGTCCATAAGCTGGAAAGAAGAGTTTTCTGAACTGATGAGAAACAGCGATCAGGCCGAGGACAGCTCTGCTTTACACCAGCAGACATTTAAAGCCAAAAGCACCGGGCATCTAGAACAGAAGGGCTTCAGAACGATAAAACAGGCACGTTAGGCCAGCTCTGTCAGTGACTGGGGTCTTAATTCCACAGTGAATTATATTTTGGAAAAAGCAGCAAGCAATCAGAACAGGAAATGACCACACCACATTTTCCTCGTTTGGAAGGCCTGTGCAGAGAAATGGTTGCAATGGTTCTACAAGCAAATGTAATGGCAGGTGTATTTGGACCAAACCGTTCAGCACAGTGATTTCAATTCAGCACTTAGAATGAATTATTATCCCCCACCATAAAGTGAAACAGGGATATTGGATAGCGGACCGTCCGTGCATCCGTCAGTGCATTCGTGCGTGTTTCCAGGTCACAGAGGGGACAAGATTTCTCTGAACCTATAATAACCTTGAAGCATGACATTTTTGCTATTTGTCACACTCAAATGTTTCCGATCATTAAACTAATTTTAAAATGTGAACAAGATAACCTAAGTAAACATGTTTAGTAAACTGTTTAGTAGATTGAAGTAAAAATGCTATCTGACCCTTTCTGGACCAAAGTGAAAAAGTAATTGCCCCATAGTTACGAAATCAAGCAATTAAACCAACAGAATTGATGATCATTTTCAATTTCACAGGAAACACCCTCACGTGATTATTGCCAGCCCTGTTGAATCTAAACATCACTTAACAGAACCTGTCTGTAAATGTGAACCAGGAAAAAAGGCATCACATGATGCCACAATGTAAAGAAATTCAAGAACTGATGAGAAATAAATTTGTTGACATCAACAGCATCAATCTGGAAAAAGTAACAAAGCATTTCTAAAGTCTGTTTAACATGGGATAAAACTGTCATTACTCCTGTCTGTTTAACACTGCATAATACTGTCATTACTCCTGTCTGTTTAACATTGGATAATACTGTCATTACTCCTGTCTGTTTAACACTGCATAATACTGTCATTACTCCTGTCTGTATAACATTGGATAATACTGTCATTACTCCTGTCTGTTTAACACTGCATAATACTGTCATTACTCCTGTCTGTATAACATTGGATAATACTGTCATTACTCCTGTCTGTTTAACACTGCATAATACCGTCATTACTCCTGTCTGTATAACATTGGATTATACTGTCATTACTCCTGTCTGTTTAACACTGCATAATACCGTCATTACTCCTGTCTGTATAACATTGGATAATACTGTCATTACTATTGTCGGTTCCATTTCATTTTCTAGAAATTTTAGTTTATTGTCCATTCAACAAATAGACAAGGTAAATCCACTGGCTGTGTGGTCAGTAATATGATCTGACCTCAGCTTCTGACCTTTATTTCTTCCTCACCACGGAACTCTGTTTCCGGTAATTTTGTTTGATTCTGTTCTGTTCTGTCACGTTTAGTCTTGTTTTGTATTATTTGTTATCATTTACTATGTTTTCTTTATTTTTTTCATATCCAGCTCATGTTTTCTTGCCATGCCATGTTTCCATAGTCCTGCAGTTTTATGTCTTGTTACCAGTCATCGTCCTTGTTTTCTATGGCAGGATGATACCATTGCCATGGTTTGCACCTTGTCTCCCCTGTCTTGTCTGTGAGTTGGTCTAGTCCTGTTTCCCCTGTATGAGTCTTGAGCAAATGATCAGATGATTTAGGTTTATGGTGATGAAGTCTTCTTTCTAGTCTGGATTGCTTCCTTCGCCACTTCTACTCTAGATTTACTAACAGTTTGTTATTTTGATAACTCTTTTACTAACTCCTTGTATATATTACTAATATTACTAATGTGCACGGGTTCTTTGTAAAGTCACATACTAATTGACTAATATTCCCTTGGCATTGGCTCTGTTGTATTCTCCGCCCTCTTTGCTGTTCCTATTAGTCTTCCTGCGTTTCTGCCGCTCTGGCTTCTAACTGAAAACCTGCTCTGCTTCTCTTACTCTGTGTATGTTAGAGCTCCCTAACCGGAGCCGTTTAATATTTACAGGAAGTCTCGTCATTCCCAGTCCTTGTTTTGGCTTTCGCAGATTTCATGTGGTTAGGGTTTCCCTCACATGCTCTCCCTTTGTAATTAGTCTGATCCCCTGCACCTTTTCCCCAATGATAACATGTGACCTTACCAGTGTGTATAAAAGGAGTCTGATCACAGCCATGCCTTGTCAGAACGCTTTCCTTTGTCTGCTTGTGCCACGCTTTCCTTGCCTTGTTTTCATTGAGATTACCTTTCTGACTGGACCGTCCACGTTTTACAATTTTTGCCTATTCCCTGTACTTAGTCACATTTCCTGTTACCGAACCTATTTTTGTACTGCCCTGATTTTTGTGATTGGTGCCCTGGTTGCGGTTTCTGGATTTCGCCCATTGGACTCTGATTTTGGATTGTGGACTTTGTACTGTTGCCAGCTCTGTGGGGGGGTCTCCCCCTTCAGAAATAAAGTCTCCATTTTTGCATTCTCTGGTTCTCACTTGTGGTTCCTCTTCGTAATCCTGAAAAATTGAATACACTCCATTGATGTAATATGCAATCCCTTCACGGCATGTCCACAATGGCCTTTGCAAAGTTCTCCATGACAATGTAATTTTGAGGGCATTCCGATGCGAAATGCCATTGGTTGATTTATGCATAAATCTGGAATGTTTGATTGGCGAACTACATACATGTGGAAGCTGGCCCAAACGCTACTCATGCAACCATCTGGTGACAAAGAGAGAGTTCCAGGCTCTCCTCAGAAACACGCTCCTGTCCATCTCTGCATCTTTGCATTCACAGCTTTAAACTTCGCAGCTCAGAACAAATGTGAAGGAAAACTAAACATGTGCAAATTTAGAATTTTACTGACGAGGGCCCGGCTGGCCAACAGGAGGCACTAGAACAACTCAGGGGTTGAGGATTAACCGGGCCTATCTCCACATTTCATCAAAACTTATATTCTACGATATAAATAATCTCAGTGTTAACAGGTAATATGTCCTGAGGTAATTTTTTCAATGATAGGTGACAGCTAGGACAAACATCCAGGAAGTCCATAGTACTTTGTATGAATTTTCAGTCCACTTCAGTTTAAAAAGTGCTTTGTCCACATTGTCCTATCAGGGAGCAGGATACCTGATCAGGATGACAAGATCGCTGAGTGAAGGTTCCATCCACTCTACCATTTCAAAATCTCTCTAATATACCAAATTGAAGGTTGTAAGATGATGAAATCTGGGATATTTTAGATGGGTAGGTACTACAGTACTTGAATGAAGCCTCTAGGTTTTAAAGCCCTTCATTTGTCTTATTCCAGGGGGATATTTAAGATAGTACTACCTGAATTTAAATCTTATATTTTATGCATTGCAGGATGCATGTGTAGTACATGAACGAGTACAATATGGTGGACATAGTACTAGTTGAAACCAAGCCTAAGGCCAGAGGTTGTTTACTGTGTCGTGTGCGTCATGTCTGCATTAAATGTTCTCAGATGAACTTGTACTGGCTATAGAGACAGGGGCAGTTGACACTGAACACCCTGAGACTCCAAAGCTCATTTCAGTGTTACAAGGTTTGTTTCCTATTTATTTTCAGACAGGACGCGGCTTTTCTGTGATCATTATTGTCAGATAACACAGAATTTGAAAGAAAAACAGATTATCTTTTACCATGAACATGTAACTTGCAGATTTGGGTGGAGTCACATTGTTCTTTTTTTTTTTTTAACACAAGGCAAGATAGAATTTTGTGGCTAAACATTTCTGGAAATTCAAGGAGGTATCGAGGAGATAGAACCATATAGCTGCAAAATTTATGACATTTAGAAAATTCAAAAGTTCTATCTCCATTTATATTTTCCTTGATCCCCTGTCTAAAATCATTCTACTAAAGGTATCACTGCATGATATTTTACCTTTCAGTCCCAACAACTCCCCTGAATATGAATATCTGAAAAGTATACTTGGAGTGAGAAATTATGATGCAGCAAAATTTCACATCCCATTTTCTTCATTTAGTAAAAAGTGGAGATAGGTCCAGTTAATTCTCAGCCTACAAATTAAAAATGCTGATGGTAAGCCATGCCCACCCATATCCCTGGGCAGCGCAAAGCCAAGTATTCACTACTCTGAAAAGACTCCTAGCCACAATGCTATTGCATTGCACATTGTCTCCCCTTTAATGCCTGATGTGATTTGTGTTATCATGCCAGTGCACTTCCTTCAAGTCTCATTTTACCTTCCTTCCCGCTTTCCTGAAATTAGCACATTAATTAACTGCTATGCTGTTTAGTTAGTATTGGTAATTTCACTGTAGACTAGTCCCTTTGTCTGTACATAAACTAACCAACTAACAATCACGTATTTTGATTAGGTGTGTAGATATCACTGTTTACTAATATAACTAACTCTGCCCTGCTCTGTAACTCCGCCCCTTTTTCTTTCCCTGGACTCTGCTTGGATTACAGCTCCACCACCTCAGGTGCTTCTCTCTCTGTCCTGGAATCTTAACTGTGCACTTAGAACTCCTTTACCGGAGCTGTTTATCTGTCATAGGCTGTCTGTGTGGATCCTGTCCGTATTTTGGTTTTTGCCCATTGTTTGTGGTTCAGGACTCCCCATGTGTGCTCACCTCTGTAATTAGTATTATCCAATTCACCTGTCCCTGCATAGCATGTGACTTCCCTCTTGTCTATTTAAAGTCTTCACTGCAGTTCATTCTTTGTCAGAACGTTCAACCTTGTCAGAACGATCAATTCTCATCTGTGCAGAGCTCCTCGTATGGCTTTTGTTAGTTGCTTCTTCATGACTGTTTTGCCCGACCTCGAGTTTGCCACTGCCCTACTGTTCCTGTTTTGCCTTTTTGGATTTTGGCCTTTTTCTGTCAGACCATGTTTTCTGTTTTTGGATGCCCTGTGTATCATCTGCTCTGGATTATGACTACGGTTTTGGCCTGCAGTCTATGTACCGTCACACTTCTGAGTTACTGGTTTTGAACCCGACCTGTCGTCGACTTTGCTTTTGGGATTTTGTTTTTGGCTTGGCAATCCTTTTGTTTTCTGGTCCTGACACATTTTGTAATAAAGGTTTACGATTTTTGGATTATCCCTGAGTTGTGACTGGTTCCTCTGAGTGTATCATCACAACAGGCAGCACTGGCACAGCTCAGATTTGAAATCAGGCTGCCGTGGTCACTACTGCTCCACAATGCGGCGCCTTAACCGCGTGAGCCACCTGGCAGCAGCCTCAGCTTTTCTCTGAGGAGTTTACACGCCCTCCCAGTGCACTCTCCAGGCACTCCGTTTTCCTCCCACAGTCCAAAACAAACAAACTGACTTGAGACACTCAACTATCAAAAGTCAAAACAGAAGCCAAGTGCAAATTACTGATTAATGCTGAAATCAGACTTCATTAACAAAAAAGAAGGTGAATTCAAAAAGGCTTTCAGAGCTGGAGAGTTTTTATGTGATCATCCGGGATCAGGTGTGAATAATCAGGAATATGAAGAGTACAACTTGGCTTAATCACAGGGACTGGTCTGAGGTCAGTAACCGGGATGGGAACTGAAATAAACAACGGAACGCTGGATAGGTTCACACTTTTGAACAAGAGTGATAAAGGAAGAGAAAGAAGCCACGCACCAGGAGCGCAAACCCAGGGCAGCGTTTCCCTAAAACTCAGATTCTCTTTTCGTAGATATATAAATTTTTTAGTAAATATAACACCAAAGACAAAGGACACAAGACACTGACAAAGGACAAAGATAGACAACAATCCAGTAGAGGAAAGATGGGAAACAGGAACATAAATTCACAAGATGACAATAAACAGTGAAGGAGAACAGGTGTGCAGAGCAGGGGAACAGGAGACAGGAGGAGAAGTATTAATCCAGGAAGAGAAAATCGACATAACACACACTTGTAAACAGCACAGGAACGGGACATGAAACACACTTGTAAACAGCACAGGAACGGGACATGAAACACACTTGTAAACAGCACAGGAACGGGACATGACACACACTTGTAAACAGCACAGGAAACGGGACATGACACACACTTGTAAACAGCACAGGAAACGGGACATGACACACACTTGTAAACAGCACAGGAAACGGGACATGACACACACTTGTAAACAGCACAGGAAACGGGACATGACACACACTTGTAAACAGCGCAGGAACGGGACATGACACACACTTGTAAACAGCACAGGAAACGGGACATGACACACACTTGTAAACAGCACAGGGAACGAGACATGACACACACTTGTAAACAGCACAGGAACGGGACATGACACACACTTGTAAACAGCACAGGGAACGAGACATGACACACACTTGTAAACACCACAGGGAATGAGACATGACACACACTTGTAAACAGCACAGGGAATGAGACATGACACACACTTGTAAACAGCACAGGAACGGGACATGACACACACTTGTAAACAGCACAGGGAATGAGACATGACACACACTTGTAAACAGCACAGGAACGGGACATGACACACACTTGTAAACAGCACAGGAACGGGACATGACACACACTTGTAAACAGCACAGGGAATGAGACATGACACACACTTGTAAACAGCACAGGAACGGGACATGACACACACTTGTAAACAGCACAGGGAATGAGACATGACACACACTTGTAAACAGCACAGGAACGGGACATGACACACACTTGTAAACAGCACAGGGAACGAGACATGAAACACACTTGTAAACAGCGCAGGGAACGAGACATGACACACACTTGTAAACAGCACAGGGAACGAGACATGACACACACTTGTAAACAGCACAGGGAACGAGACATGAAACACACTTGTAAACAGCGCAGGGAACGAGACATGACACACACTTGTAAACACCACAGGGAACGAGAAATGACACACACTTGTAAACAGCACAGGGAACGAGACATGACACACACTTGTAAACAGCGCAGGGAACGAGACATGACACACACTTGTAAACACCACAGGGAATGAGACATGACACACACTTGTAAACAACACAGGGAACGAGACATGACACACACTTGCAAACAACACAGGGAACGAGACATGACACACACTTGTAAACAGCACAGGAACGGGACATGACACACACTTGTAAACAACACAGGGAACGGGACATGACACACACTTGTAAACAACACAGGGAACGAGACATGACACACACTTGTAAACAGCACAGGAACGGGACATGACACACACTAGAAAACAGCACAGGAACGGGACATGACACACACTTGTAAACAGCACAGGGAACGGGACATGACACACACTTGTAAACAGCACAGGAACGCGACATGACACACACTTGTAAACAGCACAGGAACGGGACATGACACACACTTGTAAACAGCACAGTAACGGGACATGACACACACTTGAAAACAGCACAGGAACGAGACATGACACACACTTGTATACAGCACGGGGAACAGGACATGACACACACTTGTAAACAGCACAGGAAACGGGACATGACACACACTTGTAAACAGCACAGGAACAGGACATGACACATACTTGTAAACAACACAGGGAATGGGACATGACACACACTTGTAAACAGCACAGGAACGGGACACGACACACACTTGTAAACAGCACAGGAACAGGACATGACACATACTTGTAAACAGCACAGGGAACGAGACATGACACACACTTGTAAACAGCACAGGGAACGAGACATGACACATACTTGTAAACAACACAGGGAACGAGACATGACACACACTTGTAAACAACACAGGGAATGGGACATGACACATACTTGTAAACAGCACTGGAAACGAGACATGACACACACTTGTAAACAGCACAGGGAACAAGACATGACACACACTTGTAAACAGCACAGGGAACGAGACATGACACACACTTGTAAACAACACAGGGAACGGGACATGACACATACTTGTAAACAGCACTGGGAACGAGACATGACACACACTTGTAAACAGCACAGGGAACGAGACATGACACACACTTGTAAACAACACAGGGAACGAGACATGACACACACTTGTAAACACCACAGGGAACGAGACATGACACACACTTGTAAACAGCACAGGGAACGAGACATGACACACACTTGTAAACAGCACAGGGAACGAGACATGACACACACTTGTAAACAGCACAGGGAACGAGACATGACACACACTTGTAAACAGCACAGGGAACGAGACATGACACACACTTGTAAACAACACAGGGAACGAGACATGACACACACTTGTAAACAGCACAGGAACGGGACATGACACACACTTGTAAACAGCACAGGGAACGGGACATGACACACACTTGTAAACAACACAGGGAACGAGACATGACACACACTTGTAAACAACACAGGGAACGAGACATGACACACACTTGTAAACAACACAGGGAACGAGACATGACACACACTTGTAAACAGCACAGGAACGGGACATGACACACACTTGTAAACAACACAGGGAACGAGACATGACACACACTTGTAAACAACACAGGGAACGAGACATGACACACACTTGTAAACAGCACAGGGAACGAGACATGACACACACTTGTAAACAACACAGGGAACGAGACATGACACACACTTGTAAACAACACAGGGAACGAGACATGACACACACTTGTAAACAGCACAGGGAACGAGACATGACACACACTTGTAAACAGCACAGGAACGGGACATGACACATACTTGTAAACAACACAGGGAACGAGACATGACACACACTTGTAAACAGCACAGGGAACGAGACATGACACACACTTGTAAACAGCACAGGAACGGGACATGACACATACTTGTAAACAACACAGGGAACGAGACATGACACACACTTGTAAACAACACAGGGAACGAGACATGACACACACTTGAAAACAGCACAGGGAATGGGACATGAAACACACTTGTAAACACCACAGGGAACGAGACATGACACACACTTGTAAACAGCACAGGAACGGGACATGACACACACTTATAAACAGCACAGGGACATGACACACACTTGTAAACAGCACTGGAAAATATTTTTTTCAAAATTAGCATGGATGAAACCAGTTCGCTTAGCCAAGTACAGCTCATCTGTCACAGGCCATTGCACTGTCCTGGGGCTGCCCATTACTGCGTAATTCCAATGGAGCAAGCTGGTAGACAAGCCAATTATAGGAGGTTCAGTTGGTGATTAGCTGGTCAACCAACTAAAACCAGCCACAATGTGTAAAAGCCACAGCTGAGACCAGTTCTAGCCAGACAGCCCAGTGGAATGAGAAAACATGGGTATAGCCCCCAAAAGCCAGCTTCTCCCCTTCTTTGCGCATTATTTGGCCAATAGTGTCGCCATGGCAACTTAAATCGATAGGTGTCAGAAGTGAAGTATAATGCCTGTCCATATCAAACATGACAGTAATCGGTCAAACGTGCAGTCTGTTCAGCCTCCACAAAGAAGTGTGTATGTTCAGTACAAATCTGCCAATTATTTGGCCAATACTGTCACCATGGCAACCAGAATCGATAGATGTCATAAGTGAAATGTATCAGGTCAAATATGAAAGCAGTCAGTCAAGAGTTGCAGCCTGTATGGCATTCACAAGGAAATCTCCATGTTTTGCCACTAATTTGCATATTATTGAGCCAATACTGTTGCCATGGCAACCAACATTGATACGTGTCATAGGTGAAGTGTAACACATCTCTATGCCAAATATATAAGTAATCAGTGAAAAATTGCAGCCTGTACTGCCTCCAAGAAGAAATCTCAACGGTTTGCCACTAATCTGCATATCATATGGCCAATCCCGTCGCCATGGCAATTAAAATTGATGGGTGTCTTAAGTGAAGCATGATACACCTCCATACCAAATATGAAAGTAAACGATTAAAAATTACAGCCTGTGGAGCGTCTACAAGAAAGTGTCTACGGACGTGGCGGCAGCGGTGGAGACGACACACAAATCCATAGTAGCTGCCCAACTTCGTCCGGGGGCGTCAACTACTTTAAGAGGGAAATTCCAGTGAGATGATATAAATTCAGGGCTTGCTGGCTCGTATTGCGAAGACACACGATGGCTACAGTCACAGAACTGTCAATTCAAAGACTATATAGAGCTACACCTTGAATGATGAATGCGATGACTCACTAAGCATAAGTCAGGGCCTGTAGGCTGGGAAACAGTGCCGGTTTTAGGAGGCTCTCCGCTCAGTTAGTCTGACGAAACATCCAGTAATCCAGCCTGCCCAAGTTTCCCGTTTCCGTCCATCTCACTCCTTTGCCTCATATACTGTAACTAATAGAGGCCTCAGATGGAGGAGGGGTGCTAAATTAGCTAAATGGAACCTTCTGGCTCAAACATCATTTCAAAGAAACATCAGTTACTGACAGTTATTGGCATCTGCAGTCACAAGGCAGATGGTGAAAGTGAGAGCTCGCGCCTTTTGAAAAAAAAAAATTAATCGTGCCCTTAGCAAAGAAAGACATTTCCTCAATAAAATGATTTTCCTATTTGTTTCTCCTGACTCAGGGGACGGCTTGGAGTCTCGATAATGACAGTGGACCCTAATTTCCAGGTCAGGAGAAGAATAATAAAGGGAGAGAAAAATAAGCGACTGGCAAGAGTCCAGAGTTCTGCGGCTCTCCGCCGCTCCCCTGCTCTTACTCTATTCCTGCCTTGTTTCTCATGAGGGAGCCCCTGTGTGAAACACAGCGCCCTCTAGTGTCTCCTCACTTCACTTCATCTCCACAGGAATAACTCTGGACTGTCTCTCCCACAGTCACAGGCGTATTGGTAGCACAGCACACAGTCGAGTAATAGGCGGCGGAGACGCTGCTGGAGGGGTCGTGTCAGGGGATGCACTCCCTCCGGCTGACACTGAACACTCAGCCCCAGCTACAGCTCGCTGCCCGTGCAATAGCTGTCCGCCACACTGGCCCGCTAGCAAAGGGGGAAGATGAGCAATTTCATCACATCCGCTCTAATGTAACGTCGCCTGGTAGCAACAGCCCTTGCATAGGTACAAACAAGCACCCGTTAGCTTGTTTGCCACAACAGCTGAGGCAGTGAAAGTGCAGTCAGATCTGGATGCATTATGAAAATACAACACCACAGGGAGCTCTCAACAATGGAAGCAGCATAGCAAGCGAGTCTGAGAGACAGAAATCACGGCGTTATGGTGAGTTTCTCCTCGCAAACAACATTCAACATGGCGAGTGGTTTCGTTTATAGCCGAAATGGTGCATCTCCATGGTGATAATTAGGTCATGACGTCACACAAATCTTCCCATTGGGCCACTGTGCAGATATTAAGCATTCCTTGAGCAGATGATTCTCTAAGTTCCAGCCATTCTAAGGAAATACTGTTTAACCAAACTGCAATGAGGCCAGGCTGCTAGAATGCAGTGAGCATTGTTGAACCTGTGACCTACAAGTGGGTTTGGGTTGGTAAATGGCAGAGGACCAGCATAGGAAGAGAATATGTTAGAACCACCCAGCATAGGAAGAGGATCAAAATGCACATGCTGTAGATTGTGTTGGACAAGGGCATCTGCAAAAAAAAAAAAAAAGTAAAGTCACACACAGTCAGGGAATTATGGGTTGTGTAGTGCAGCAACTTAGCAGGGGGTAGTTGTTAAACTACAAACTGTCAGAGGGCTAACTCTGCAAAGTGGGAATTCAATTTATAATTAGTTTCTAGATGCTTAATCTCATTTTCGTTCAATTAAGTACAGAAATAGCTTGTGTCTGTATACTTGGCAAGTGACATTTACTCCATTGAAAACTGTTTCATTCTGTTCAACTGTTCAAAAAAAAAACTCACAAAACTAAAAGAAATGACACTTGCAGAACAGAAAAAACACTCTGAGCAGGTGAGACAGCGAAAGACTGTGAAACGGCTTTGCCTGCCGGATGCCAAAAGGCTACCCGACGATGCGTTATAAAAAAAACAAGATTCAAGTGCAGGGTTCGATCTATTTAAATGTCTTTTTAATATTAGTTAACAACACTATTGCTCCCATATACAGAACATAAGACTGTTAGTTACACATTTCGCAAATTCGGAAGATACGTTGACATGATTGACGAAAGACTAACCAAACAGTGAGGGCGAAGCCTTGTGGTGAATAGCAAACAGAGAAGATTTGCAACAGGTCCAAGTAATAATTGTAAAAAGTAAATAACAGCAGAGAGCATGACATCACGGGCTGAGGGTGTGAGGAAGAGCCTCAAAGACTGAGAGGTTAAAGAGAGGGACTAACACTCAGCAGGTGAGACACAGACAGACTGAAGGGTTAAAGAGAGGGACTAACACTCTGAGCAGGTGAGACACAGAGAGACTGAAGGGTTAAAGAGAGGGACTAACACTCTGAGCAGGTGAGACAGACAGACTGAGGGGTTAAAGAGAGGGACTAACACTCTGAGCAGGTGAGACAGAGAGAGACTGAAGGGTTAAAGAGAGGGACTAACACTCAGCAGGTGAGACACAAACAGACTGAGAGGTTAAAGAGAGGGACTAACACTCAGCAGGTGAAACACAGAGAGACTGAAGGGTTAAAGAGAGGGACTAACCTCAGCAGGTGAGACAGACAGACTGAGGGGTTAATGAGAGGGACTAACACTCTGAGCAGGTGAGACAGAGAGAGACTGAAGGGTTAAAGAGAGGCACTAGCACTCTAAGCAGGTGAGACACAGAGAGACTGAAGGGTTAAAGAGAGGGACTAACACTCAGCAGGTGAGACACAAACACACTGAGAGGTTAAAGAGAGGGACTAACACTCAGCACGTCAAACACAGAGAGACTGAAGGGTTAAAGAGAGGGACTAACACTCAGCAGGTGAGACAGAGAGAGACTGAGGGGTGAAAGAGAGGGACTAACACTCAGCAGGTGAGATAAAAGACAGACTGAAGGGTTAAAGAGAGGGACTAACACTCAGCAGGTGAGACACAGACAGACTGAGAGGTTAAAGAGAGGGACTAACACTCAGCAGGTGAGACACAGACAGACTGAGGGGTAAAAGAGAGGGACTAACACTCTGAGCAGGTGAGACAGAGAGAGACTGAAGGGTTAAAGAGAGGGACTAACACTCAGCAGGTGAGACACAAACAGACTGAGAGGTTGAAGAGAGGGACTAACACTCAGCAGGTGAGACACAGAGAGACTGAGGGGTTAAAGAGAGGGACTAACACTCAGCAGGTGAGACAAAGACAGACTGAAGGGTTAAAAAGAGGGACTAACTCAGCAGGTGAGACACAGACAGACTGAGGGGTTAAAGAGAGGGACTAACACTCAGCAGGTGAGACACAGACAGACTGAGGGGTTAAAGAGAGGGACTAACACTCAGCAGGTGAGACACAGACAGAGTGAGAGGTTAAAGAGAGGGACTAACACTCAGCAGGTGAGACACAGACAGACTGAGAGGTTAAAGAGAGGGACTAACACTCAGCAGGTGAGACACAGACAGACTGAAGGGTTAAAGACAGGGACTAACACTCAGCAGGTGAGACACAGAGAGACTGAGGGGTGAAAGAGAGGGACTAACACTCAGCAGGTGAGACACAGACAGACTGAGGGATTAAAAAGAGGGACTAACACTCAGCAGGTGAGACAGAGAGAGACTGGGGGGTTAAAGAGAGGGACTAACACTCTGAGCAAGTGAGACAGAGAGAGACTGAGGGGTGAAAGAGAGGGACTAACACCGAGCAAGTGAGACACAGAGAGACTGAGGGGTGAATGGGAGGGACTAAAACTGAGCAGGTAAGACAGACAGACTGAGGGGTTAAAGAGAGGGACTAACACTCCGAGCAAGTGAGACAGAAAGAGACTGAGGGGTTAAAGAGAGGGACTAACATTTTGAGCAGGTGAGACACAGACAGACTGAGGGGTTAAAGAGAGGGACTAACACTCTGAGCAAGTGAGACAGAGAGAGACTAACACTTTGAGCAGGTGAGACAGAAAGAGACTGAGGGGTGAAAGAGAAGGACTAACACTCTGAGCAGGTGAGACAGAGAGACTGAGGGGTTAAAGAGAGAGACTAACACTCTGAGCAGGTGAGACAGAGAGACTGAGGGGTTAAAGAGAGGGACTAACACTCTGAGCAGGTGAGACAGAGAGAGACTGAGGGGTTAAAGAGAGGGACTGACACTCTGAGCAGGTGAGACAGAGAGAGACTGAGGGGTTAAAGAGAGGGACTAACACTCTGAGCAGGTGAGACAGAGAGACTGAGGGGTTAAAGAGAGGGACTAACACTGAGCAGGTGAGACAGAGAGACTGAGGGGTTAAAGAGAGGGACTAACACTCTGAGGAGGTGAGACAGAGAGAGACTGAGGGGTTAAAGAGAGGGACTAACACTCAGCAGGTGAGACAGAGAGAGACGGAGGGGTTAAGGAGAGGGACTAACACTCTGAGCAGGTGAGACAGAGAGACTGAGGGGTTAAAGAGAGGGACTAACACTCTGAGCAGGTGAGACAGAGAGACTGAGGGGTTAAAGAGAGGGACTAACACTCTGAGCAGGTGAGACAGAGAGAGACTGAGGGGTTAAAGAGAGGGACTGACACTCTGAGCAGGTGAGACAGAGAGAGACTGAGGGGTTAAAGAGAGGGACTAACACTCTGAGCAGGTGAGACAGAGAGACTGAGGGGTTAAAGAGAGGGACTAACACTGAGCAGGTGAGACAGAGAGACTGAGGGGTTAAAGAGAGGGACTAACACTCTGAGCAGGTGAGACAGAGAGAGACTGAGGGGTTAAAGAGAGGGACTAACACTCAGCAGGTGAGACAGAGAGAGACTGAGGGGTTAAGGAGAGGGACTAACACTCTGAGCAGGTGAGACAGAGAGACTGAGGGGTTAAAGAGAGAGACTAACACTCTGAGCAGGTGAGACAGAGAGACTGAGGGGTTAAAAAGAGGGACTAACACTCTGAGCAGGTGAGACAGAGAGACTGAGAGGTTAAGGAGAGGGACTAACGCTCTGAGCAGGTGAGACAGAGCAGACTGAGGGGTTAAAGAGAGAGACTAACACTCTGAGCAGGTGAGACAGAGAGACTGAGGGGTGAAAGAGAGGGACTAACACTCTGAGCAGGTGAGACAGAGAGACTGAGGGGTGAAAGAGAGGGACTAAAACTCTGAGCAGGTGAGACACAGAGACTGAGGGGTGAAAGAGAGGGACTAACACTCAGCAGGTGAGACACAGACAGACTGAGGGGTTAAAAAGAGGGACTAACACTCAGCAGGTGAGACAGAGAGAGACTGAGGGGTTAAAGAGAGGGACTAACACTCTGAGCAAGTGAGACACAGAGAGACTGAGGGGTGAAAGAGAGGGACTAACACCGAGCAAGTGAGACACAGAGAGACTGAGGGGTGAATGGGAGGGACTAAAACTGAGCAGGTAAGACAGACAGACTGAGGGGTTAAAGAGAGGGACCAACACTCCGAGCAAGTGAGACAGAGAGAGACTGAGGGGTTAAAGAGAGGGACGAACATTTTGAGCAGGTGAGACACAGACAGACTGAGGGGTTAAAGAGAGGGACTAACACTCTGAGCAAGTGAGACAGAGAGAGACTTACACTTTGAGCAGGTGAGACAGAAAGAGACTGAGGGGTGAAAGAGAAGGACTAACACTCTGAGCAGGTGAGACAGAGAGACTGAGGGGTTAAAGAGAGGGACTAACACTCTGAGCAGGTGAGACAGAGAGACTGAGGGGTTAAAGAGAGGGACTAACACTCTGAGCAGGTGAGACAGAGAGAGACTGAGGGGTTAAAGAGAGGGACTGACACTCTGAGCAGGTGAGACAGAGAGAGACTGAGGGGTTAAAGAGAGGGACTAACACTCTGAGCAGGTGAGACAGAGAGACTGAGGGGTTAAAGAGAGGGACTAACACTGAGCAGGTGAGACAGAGAGACTGAGGGGTTAAAGAGAGGGACTAACACTCTGAGCAGGTGAGACAGAGAGAGACTGAGGGGTTAAAGAGAGGGACTAACACTCAGCAGGTGAGACAGAGAGAGACTGAGGGGTGAAGGAGAGGGACTTACACTCTGAGCAGGTGAGACAGAGAGACTGAGGGGTTAAAGAGAGAGACTAACACTCTGAGCAGGTGAGACAGAGAGACTGAGGGGTTAAAAAGAGGGACTAACACTCTGAGCAGGTGAGACAGAGAGACTGAGAGGTTAAGGAGAGGGACTAACGCTCTGAGCAGGTGAGACAGAGCAGACTGAGGGGTTAAAGAGAGAGACTAACACTCTGAGCAGGTGAGACAGAGAGACTGAGGGGTGAAAGAGAGGGACTAACACTCTGAGCAGGTGAGACAGAGAGACTGAGGGGTGAAAGAGAGGGACTAACACTCTGAGCAGGTGAGACAGAGAGACTGAGGGGTTAAAGAGAGGGACTAACACTCTGAGCAGGTGAGACAGAGAGACTGAGAGGTTAAAGAGAGGGACTAACACTCTGAGCAGGTGAGACAGAGAGACTGAGGGGTTAAAGAGAGGGACTAACACTCTGAGCAGGTGAGACAGAGAGACTGAGAGGTTAAGGAGAGGGACTAACGCTCTGAGCAGGTGAGACAGAGAGACTGAGGGGTTAAAGAGAGGGACTAACACTCTGAGCAGGTGAGACAGACAGACTGAGGGGTTAAAGAGAGGGACTAACACTCTGAGCAGGTGAGACAGAGAGAGACTGAGGGGTTAAAGAGAGAGACTAACACTTTGAGCAGGTGAGACAGACAGACTGAGGGGTTAAAGAGAGGGACTAACACTCTGAGCAGGTGAGACAGACAGACTGAGGGGTTAAAGAGAGGGACTAACACTCTGAGCAGGTGAGAGAGAGACTGAGGGGTTAAAGAGAGGGACTAACACTCTGAGCAGGTGAGACACAGAGAGACTGAGGGGTTAAAGAGAGGGACTAACACTCTGAGCAGGTGAGACAGAGAGATTGAGGGGTTAAAGAGAGAGACTAACACTTTGAGCCGGTGAGACAGAGAGAGACTGAGGAGTTAAAGAGAGAGACTAACACTCTGAGCAGGTGAGACAGAGAGAGACTGAGGAGTTAAAGAGAGAGACTAACACTCTGTGCAGGTGAGACAGAGAGAGACTGAGGGGTTAAAGAGAGAGACTAACACTCTGAGCAGGTGAGACAGAGGGACTGAGGGGTTAAAGAGAGAGAGTAACACTCTGAGCAGGTGAGACAGAGAGAGACTGAGAGTTTAAAGAGAGAGACTAACACTCTGAGCAGGTGAGACACAGAGAGTCTGAGGGGTTAAAGAGAGAGACTAACACTCTGAGCAGGTGAGACACAGACAGACTGAGGGGTTAAAGAGAGGGACTAACAATCTGAGCAGGTGAGACAGACAGACTGAGGGGTTAAAGAGAGGGACTAACACTTTGAGCAGGTGAGACACAGAGAGACTGAGGGGTTAAAGAGAGAGACTAACACTCTGAGCAGGTGAGACACAGACAGACTGAGGGGTTAAAGAGAGGAACTAACACCGAGCAAGTGAGACACAGAGAGACTGAGGGGTGAAAGGGAGGGACTAACACTGAGCAGGTGAGACAGACAGACTGAGGGGTTAAAGAGAGGGACTAACACTCTGAGCAGGTGAGACAGAGAGACTGAGGGGTTAAAGAGAGAGACTAACACTCTGAGCAGGTGAGACAGAGAGACTGAGGAGTTAAAGAGAGAGACTAACACTCTGAGCAGGTGAGACAGAGAGAGACTGAGGGGTTAAAGAGAGGGACTAACACTCTGAGCAGGTGAGACAGAGAGACTGAGGAGTTAAGGAGAGAGACTAACACTCTGAGCAGGTGAGACAGAGAGACTGAGGAGTTAAAGAGAGAGACTAACACTCTGAGCAGGTGAGACAGAGAGAGACTGAGGGGTTAAAGAGAGAGACTAACACTCTGAGCAGGTGAGACACAGAGAGACTGAGGGGTTAAAGAGAGAGACTAACACTCTGAGCAGGTGAGACACAGACTGAGGGGTTAAAGAGAGAGACTAACACTCTGAGCAGGTGAGACAGAGAGACTGAGGAGTTAAAGAGAGAGACTAACACTCTGAGCAGGTGAGACACGGAGAGACTGAGGGGTTAAAGAGAGAGACTAACACTCTGAGCAGGAGAGACAGAGAGACTGAGGAGTTAAAGAGAGAGACTAACACTCTGAGCAGGTGAGACACAGAGAGACTGAAGGGTTAGAGAGAGGGACTAACACTCTGAGCAGGTGAGACACAGAGAGACTGAGGGGTTAAAGAGAGGGACTAACACTCTGAGCAGGTGAGACAGAGAGAGACTGCGGGAGAGGGAGAGAGAAGGGAGTGACAGAGTAAGAAAGGGAGAGACAGAGAGAGAAAGAAGGGGGTGAGGGAGTTAGAAAGGGAGAGGGAAGAGACTGAGGGAGTGACAGACGGAGAGAGAGAGTTCGCTGAAGACAGAAAAAGATGGACTGAAACATCGACGACTGACAGCAAGTGGTTACAGAACAGCACAGACAAACATGACCCTGTGTGCTGGAATATGCATGTGTTTTAAAGTGTAAGAGCACAAACACACACACACACACACACACACACACACACACGCACACGCACGCACACACACACACGCACGCACACACACACACACACACACACACAGTTTCTGATTGAGACAGATATAAGACTTCATCTATGTGCTGCACACATGTGTACATGCTAAAGCCACCATGCTTTCTCAGTATATCTGTGTATTTTGGTGTATTTATATATGTGTGGGTGGGTGTGTGTCTGTGTGTGTACATCTGTGAGAGGACACTGGCAGCAGTAGGTGGGGTGTGTGTGTGGGTGTGTGTGTGTTTGCGCGCATGCATGTGTTGGAGAACACAATCCGTAAGCGTGTTGGCGTATACACACTTGGTGTGTGTGTGTATTGACGTACAAATCAGTGTATAGTCCAAGAAGAACCCCTTTACTCTGGAACCGGAAACTGCTGTCACTGACTGGCATGTTTACAGGCGCTGTGTTTCTGTGTGTGTGTGTGTGTGTGAGAGTGTGTGTGTGTGTGTGTGTGTATATGTTTCTTTGTGTGCGGACCCTGACGAGGGTGACAGTGATAAACAACAAAGATGACGATAATGATCAAGGTGCACCGCCATCATCGCGCAAAACCTGGTCTGTTCCCATTCACGGTGTCACCATAGCAACTGGCCATTCCTCATTTACGCAGTTTCCACGGTTACCAGCCTCATTCATAACGGTTTCCACAGCAACAGGGGCTGTCCTCATTGACAGAATCTGTTGGGGTGTCCCTTCAATTGTTTTTTTTTTTTTTTACCTTTAATAGGTTTGGGGTTTTCTTTGCCCACACACACACGCACACACGCACACACACGCACACACACACACACACACACACACACACACACACACACACAGACACACACGCACACACACACAGACACACACGCACGCACACACGCACACACACAGACACACAGACACACACGCACACACACACACACACACGCACACACAGACACACAGACACACACGCGCACACACACACAGACACAGACACACACGCGCACACACACACACGCACACACGCACACACACGCACACACACACAATCCAGTAAAACAGGCCGAGGTGTAGAGCGGAGTTACAGCTGGGAGCCCGACACACACGGCACTGATGCAGTGAAGAGAGATGCGGGAGCCTCACACTAATGCAGGCGGTGAAATCTGGGTCTCGCGCATTACCTGGGCTTCTCTCAGCCTCTCCACCGCCTCATGCTGAGAAACCGCACACAAGCACACACAAACACACACGCATGCATGTGCGCAAACACACAAATATCCAGCATACAGGTAACATCTATATATTCAAAACTCTGGTACTGATTAAACTGAAATCTAATTTAGAATTGCGCCAACAGACAAACAAAGACATTTGACCCTAAGAATGCTAAAAGTCTCCATCATGTCGAGATTATTCCTTCATCTTCGACCAACATACACCTGCCTGCTGACACTTCGACAACTCAAGGGCAACGCTAAACATGACAGCTGAATTCTGTTCTCCACCAATAAGAAGAAAAGCTTGATCTTTGCAGAATTCCGTACTGGGAAATAAATTATTGATATATTTAAATGCACTTTACCCCAGATCACATAACCTACGCAGGCAGGCCCGTCAGTACGGCCCGATATCATCATCGTCCACTTCAACAGGAGGTCCCAACTGCCTCAGATCGCTCAGAAAAAACACACACAGCTCGGCCAATGAGGCGGACAGAGCTGTCGGTCACAGGGGAGGAGCCATGTCACTGGCGCTTGTGTGAGGAACAGTATCGGAAAGGCTACTTGTGTTCATTCAGCAACGGTTCTCAAAACCTTAAGCATGTGCAAAACCAGTAACAGGACCAGTGATTGGTCATGGGATATGCATCACACCAATGACTGCTTGTGTTATTACTTAAGTGCATGGCAAAAGCTTTTGGAAAAAAGGTCAGAAAATCAGGCCCAAACTGGTTATTCTTGAGATAATGTGCATAACGGTGTGTATATGTACTCATGTGTGCCACTACATAAGTGCGTGCGTCAGCGAGTGTGTGCGTGTGTGTGGGTGTGTGGGTAGCTGAGTGAGTGTGGCCGTGTGTGTGCGCGTGTGATACTGTGCATTCATGTGACCATGTATGTGGATGTGGGGTAAGGCTTAAAAAGAAGGGATCAGCACTTATGAGGAATCTCTCTCTCTCCTTCTCTCTCCCGCTCCTCTCCCTCTCTCTCTCTCTCTCTCTCTCTCTCTCTCTCTCAGTACAGCTGATGTCAGCAAAACAAGCACTCAGGCAGTGAGCCACTCTCACTCTCATCATCCTTCCAACCCCCCCCCCCCCCCCCCCCACCCCTTCCGCCCACTGGGCCCTCATGTTTAAAACCACCTCAGAGCTTCTCGATCACTCTGTATATATCACTCAAACCAGCCTGTCTATCCACTATCACTCTACCCCACTCAAACCAGCCTGTCTATCCACTATCACTCTACCCCACTCAAACCAGCCTGTCTATCCACTATCACTCTACCCCACTCAAACCAGCCTGTCTATCCACTATCACTCTACCCCACTCAAACCAGCCTGTCTATCCACTATCACTCTACCTCACTCAAACTAGACAGTCTATCCACTATCACTCTACCCCACTCAAACCAGCCTGTCTATCCACTATCACTCTACCCCACTCAAACTAGAGTCTATCCACTATCACTCTACCCCACTCAAACCAGCCTGTCTATCCACTATCACTCTACCCCACTCAAACCAGCCTGTCTATCCACTATCGGTCTACCCCACTCAAACCAGCCTGTCTATCCACTATCACTCTACCCCACTCAAACCAGCCTGTCTATTCACTATCACTCTACCCCACTCAAACCAGCCTGTCTATCCACTATCACTCTACCCCACTCAAACCAGCCTGTCTATCCACTATCACTCTACCCCACTCAAACCAGCCTGTCTATCCACTATCACTCTACCCCACTCAAACAAGCCTGTCTATCCACTATCACTCTACCCCACTCAAACCAGCCTGTCTATCCACTATCACTCTACCCCACTCAAACTAGACAGTCTCTCCACTATCACTCTCCCCCACTCATCCCAGCCTGTCTATCCACTATCACTCTACCCCACTCAAACCAGCCTGTCTATCCACTATCACTCTACCCCACTCAAACCAGCCTGTCTATCCACTATCACTCTACCCCACTCAAACCAGCCTGTCTATCCACTATCACTCTACCCCACTCAAACCAGCCTGTCTATCCACTATCACTCTACCCCACTCAAACTAGACAGTCGATCCACTATCACTCTACCCCACTCAAACCAGCCTGTCTATCCACTATCACTCTACCCCACTCAAACCAGTCTGTCTATCCACTATCACTCTACCCCACTCAAACCAGCCTGTCTATCCACTATCACTCTACCCCACTCAAACCAGCCTGTCTATCCACTATCACTCTACCACACTCAAACTAGACAGTCTATCCACTATCACTCTACCCCACTCAAACCAGCCTGTCTATCCACTATCACTCTACCCCACTCAAACCAGCCTGTCTATCCACTATCACTCTACCACACTCAAACTAGACAGTCTATCCACTATCACTCTATCCCACTCAAACCAGCCTGTCTGTCCACTATCACTCTACCCCACTCAAACCAGCCTGTCTATCCACTATCACTCTACCACACTCAAACTAGACAGTCTATCCACTATCACTCTATCCCACTCAAACCAGCCTGTCTGTCCACTATCACTCTACCCCACTCAAACCAGCCTGTCTATCCACTATCACTCTACCCCACTCAAACTAGACAGTCTATCCACTATCACTCTATCCCACTCAAACCAGCCTGTCTGTCCACTATCACTCTACCCCACTCAAACCAGCCTGTCTATCCACTATCACTCTACCCCACTCAAACCAGCCTGTCTATCCACTATCACTCTACCCCACTCAAACCAGCCTGTCTATCCACTATCACTCTACCCCACTCAAACTAGCCTGTCTGTCCACTATCACTCTACCCCACTCAAACCAGACTGTCTATCCACTATCACTCTACCCCACTCAAACTAGACAGTCTATCCACTATCACTCTACCCCACTCAAACCAGCCTGTCTATCCACTATCACTCTACCCCACTCAAACCAGCCTGTCTATCCACTATCACTCTACCCCACTCAAACCAGCCTGTCTATCCACTATCACTCTACCCCACTCAAACCAGCCTGTCTATCCACTATCACTCTACCCCACTCAAACTAGACAGTCTATCCACTATCACTCTACCCCACACAAAACCAGCCTGTCTATCCACTATCACTCTACCCCACTCAAACCAGTCTGTCTATCCACTATCACTCTACCCCACTCAAACCAGCCTGTCTATCCACTATCACTCTACCCCACTCAAACCAGCCTGTCTATCCACTATCACTCTACCACACTCAAACTAGACAGTCTATCCACTATCACTCTACCCCACTCAAACCAGCCTGTCTATCCACTATCACTCTACCACACTCAAACTAGACAGTCTATCCACTATCACTCTATCCCACTCAAACCAGCCTGTCTGTCCACTATCACTCTACCCCACTCAAACCAGCCTGTCTATCCACTATCACTCTTCCACACTCAAACTAGACAGTCTATCCACTATCACTCTATCCCACTCAAACCAGCCTGTCTGTCCACTATCACTCTACCCCACTCAAACCAGCCTGTCTATCCACTATCACTCTACCCCACTCAAACTAGACAGTCTATCCACTATCACTCTCTCCCCCTCAAACCAGCCTGTCTGTCCACTATCCCTCTACCCCACTCAAACCAGCCTGTCTATCCACAATCCCTCTACCCCACTCAAACTAGACAGTCTATCCACTATCACTCTACCCCACTCAAACCAGCCTGACTATCCACTATCACTCTACCCCACTCAAACCAGCCTGTTTATCCACCATCACTCTACCCCACTCAAACCAGCCTGTCCATCCACCATCACTCTACCCCACTCAAACCAGCCTGTCTATCCACCATCACTCTACCCCACTCAAACCAGCCTGTCTATCCACTATCACTCTACCCCACTCAAACCAGCCTGTCTATCCACTATCACTCTACCCCACTCAAACCAGCCTGTCTATCCACTATCACTCTACCCCACTCAAACCAGCCTGTCTATCCACTATCACTCTACCCCACTCAAACCAGCCTGTCTATCCACTATCACTCTACCCCACTCAAACTAGACAGTCTATCCACTCTCAGTCTACCCCACTCAAACCAGCCTGTCTATCCACTATCACTCCACCCCACTCAAACTAGACAGTCTATCCACTATCACTCTACCCCACTCAAACCAGCCTGTCTTTCCACTATCACTCTACCGCACTCAAACCAGCCTGTCTATCCACTATCACTTGACCCCACTCAAACCAGCCCGACTGTCCACTATCACTCTACCCCACTCAAACAAGCCTGTCTATCCACTATCACTCTACCCCACTCAAACCAGCCTGTCTGTACACTATCACTCTACCCGACTCAAACCAGCCTGTCTATCCACTATCACTCTACCCCACTCAAACTAGACAGTCTATCCACTAGCACTCTACCCCACTCAAACCAGCCTGTCTATCCACTATCACTCTACCCCACTCAAACCAGCCTGTCTATCCACTATCACTCTACCCCACTCAAACTAGACAGTCTATCCACTATCACTCTACCCCTTTCAAACCAGCCTGTCTATCCACTATCACTCCACCCCACTCAAACCAGCCTGTCTATCCACTATCACTCTACCCCACCCAAACCATCCTGTCTATCCACTATCACTCTACCCCACTCAAACTAGACAGTCTATCCACTATCACTCTACCCCACTCAAACCAGCCTGTCTATCCACTATCACTCTACCCCACTCAAACCAGCCTGTCTATCCACTATCACTCTACCCCACTCAAACCAGCCTGTCTATCCACTATCACTCTACCCCACTCAAACTAGACAGTCTATCCACTATCACTCCACCCCACTCAAACCAGCCTGTCTATCCACTATCACTCTACCCCACTCAAACCAGCCTGTCTATCCACTATCACTCTACCCCACTCAAACCAGCCTGTCTATCCACTATCACTCTACCCCACACAAACCAGCCTGTCTATCCACTATCACTCTACCCCACTCAAACTAGACAGTCTATCCACTATCACTCTACCCCACTCAAACCAGCCTGTCTATCCACTATCACTCTACCCCACTCAAACTAGCCTGTCTATCCACCATCACTCTACCCCACTCAAACCAGCCTGTCTATCCACCATCACTCTACCACACTCAAACCAGCCTGTCTATCCACTATCACTCTACCCCACTCAAACCAGCCTGTCTATCCACTATCACTCTACCCCACTCAAACCAGCCTGTCTATCCACTATCACTCTACCCCACTCAAACTAGACAGTCTATCCACTATCACTCTACCCCACTCAAACCAGCCTGTCTATCCACCATCACTCTACCCCACTCAAACCAGCCTGTCTATCCACCATCACTCTATCCCACTCAAACCAGCCTGTCTATCCACTATCACTCTACCCCACTCAAACCAGCCTGTCTATCCACTAACACTCTACCCCACTCAAACCAGCCTGTCTATCCACCATCACTCTACCCCACTCAAACCAGCCTGTCTATCCACCATCACTCTACCCCACTCAAACCAGCCTGTCTATCCACTATCACTATACCGCACCCAAACCAGCCTGTCTATCCACTATCACTCTACCGCACTCAAACCAGCCTGTCTATCCACTATCACTCTACCGCACTCAAACCAGCCTGTCTATCCACTATCACTCTACCCCACTCCAACCAGCCTGTCTATCCACTATCACATTACCGCACCCGAACCAGCCTGTCTATCCACTATCACTCTACCACACTCAAACCAGCCTGTCTATCCACTATCACTCTACCCCACTCAAACCAGCCTGTCTATCCACTATCACTCTACCGCACTCAAACCAGCCTGTCTATCCACTATCACTCGAACACTCAAACCAGCCTGTCTATCCACTATCACTCTACCCCACTCAAACCAGCCTGTCTATCCACCATCACTCTACCCCACTTAAACCAGCCTGTCTATCCACTATCACTCTACCCCACTCAAACCAGCCTGTCTATCCACTATCACTCTACCACACTCAAACCAGCCTGTCTATCCACTATCACTCTACCCCACTCAAACCAGCCTGTCTATCCACTATCACTCTACCGCACCCAAACCAGCCTGTCTATCCACTATCACTCTACCCCACTCAAACCAGCCTGTCTATCCACCATCACTTTACCGCACTCAAACCAGCCTGTCTATCCACTATCACTCTACCCCACTCAAACCAGCCTGTCTATCCACCATCACTTTACCCCACTCAAACCAGCCTGTCTATCCACTATCACTCTACCCCACTCAAACTAGACAGTCTATCCACTATCACTCTACCACACTCAAACCAGCCTGTCTATCCACTATCACTCTACCCCACTCAAACCAGCCTGTCTATCCACGATCACTCTACCCCACTCAAACCAGCCTGTCTATCCACTATCACTCTACCCCACTCAAACTAGACAGTCTATCCACTATCACTCTATCCCACTCAAACCAGCCTGTCTATCCACTATCACTCTACCCCACTCAAACCAGCCTGTCTATCCACTATCACTCTACCCCACTCAAACCAGCCTGTCTATCCACTATCACTCTACCCCACTCAAACCAGCCTGTCTATCCACTATCACTCTACCCCACTCAAACTAGACAGTCTATCCACTATCACTCTACCCCACTCAAACCAGCCTGTCTATCCACTATCACTCCACCCCACTCAAACTAGACAGTCTATCCACCATCACTCTACCCCACTCAAACCAGCCTGTCTATCCACTATCACTCTACCGCACTCAAACCAGCCTGTCTATCCACCATCACTCTACCGCACTCAAACCAGCCTGTCTATCCACCATCACTCTACCCCACTCAAACCAGCCTGTCTATCCACTATCACTCTACCCCACTCAAACCAGCCTGTCTATCCACTATCACTCTACCCCACTCAAACTAGACAGTCTATCCACTATCACTCTACCCCACTCAAACCAGCCTGTCTATCCACTATCACTCTACCCCACTCAAACCAGCCTGTCTATCCACTATCACTCTACCCCACTCAAACCAGCCTGTCTATTCACTATCACTCTACCCCACTCAAACTTGACAGTCTATCCACTATCACTCTACCGCACTCAAACCAGCCTGTCTATCCACTATCACTCTACCCCACTCAAACTAGACAGTCTATCCACTATCACTCTACCCCACTCAAACCAGCCTGTCTATCCACTATCACTCTACCCCACTCAAACCAGCCTGTCTATCCACTATCTCTCGACCCCACTCCAACTAGACAGTCTATCCACTATCACTCTACCCCACTCAAACCAGCCTGTCTATCCACTATCACTCTACCCCACTCAAACCAGCCTGTCTATCCACTATCACTCTACCACACTCAAACCAGCCTGTCTATCCACTATCACTCTACCCCACTCAAACCAGCCTGTCTATCCACTATCACTCTACCCCACTCAACCCAGCCTGTCTATCCACTATCACTCTCCCCCACTCAAACTAGACAGTCTATCCACTATCACTCTATCTCACTCAAACCAGCCTGTCTATCCACTATCACTCTACCCCACTCAAACCAGCCTGTCTATCCATTATCACTCTACCCCACTCAAACTAGACAGTCTATCCACTATCACTCTACCGCACCCAAAACAGCCTGTCTATCCACTATCACTCTGCCCCACTCAAACCAGCCTGTCTATCCACTATCACTCTACCCCACTCAAACCAGCCAGTCTATCCACTATCACTCTACCCCACTCAAACCAGCCTGTCTATCCACTATGACACTGCCCCACTCAAATCAGCCTGTCTATCCACTATCACTCTACCCCACTCAAACCAGCCTGTCTATCCACTATCACTCTACCCCACTCAAACCACCCTGTCTATCCACTATCACTCTACCACACTCAAAACAGCCTGTCTATCCACTATCACTCTACCCCACTCAAACCAGCCAGTCTATCCACTATCACTCTACCGCACTCAAACCAGCCTGTCTATCCACTATCACTCTACCGCACTCAAACCAGCCTGTCTATCCACTATCACTCTACCCCACTCAAACCAGCCTGTCTATCCACTATCACTCTACCCCACTCAAACTAGACAGTCTATCCACTTTCACTCTACCCCACTCAAACCAGCCTGTCTATCCACTATCACTCTACCCCACTCAAACTAGACAGTCTATTCACTATCACTCTACCCCACTCAAACCAGCCTGTCTATCCACTATCACTCTACCCCACTCAAACTAGACAGTCTATCCACTATCACTCTACCACACTCAAACCAGCCTGTCTATTAACTATCACTCTACCCCATTCAAACCAGCCTGTCTATCCACTATCACTCTACCCCACTCAAACCAGCCTGTCTATCCACTGTCACTCTACCACACTCAAACTAGACAGTCTCTCCACTATCACTCTACCCCACTCAAACCAGCCTGTCTATCCACTATCACTCTACCCCACTCAAACCAGCCTGTCTATCCACTATCACTCTACCGCACTCAAACCAGCCTGTCTATCCACTATCACTCGACCCCACTCAAACCAGCCTGTCTATCCACTATCACTCTACCGCACTCAAACCAGCCTGTCTATCCACTATCACTCTACCGCACTCAAACCAGCCTGTCTATCCACTATCACTCTACCCCACTCAAACCAGCCTGTCTATCCACTATCACTCTACCCCACTCAAACTAGACAGTCTATCCACTTTCACTCTACCCCACTCAAACCAGCCTGTCTATCCACTATCACTCTACCCCACTCAAACTAGACAGTCTATCCACTTTCACTCTACCCCACTCACACCAGCCTGTCTATCCACTATCACTCTACCCCACTCAAACTAGACAGTCTATCCCCTATCACTCGACCACACTCAAACCAGCCTGTCTATCCACTATCAATCTACCCCACTCAAACCAGCCTGTCTATCCACTATCACTCTACCGCACTCAAACCAGCCTGTCTATCCACTATCACTCCACCCCACTCAAACCAGCCTGTCTATCCACCATCACTCTTCCCCACTCAAACCAGCCTGTCTATCCACTATCACTCTACCGCACTCAAACCAGCCTGTCTATCCACCATCACTCTACCGCACTCAAACCAGCCTGTCTATCCACCATCACTCTACCCCACTCAAACCAGCCTGTCTATCCACTATCACTCTACCCCACTCAAACCAGCCTGTCTATCCACTATCACTCTACCCCACTTAAACTAGACAGTCTATCCACTATCACTCGACCCCACTCAAACCAGCCTGTCTATCCACAATCACTCCACCCCACTCAAACCAGCCTGTCTATCCACCATCACTCTACCCCACTCAAACCAGCCTGTCTATCCACTATCACTTTACCGCACTCAAACTAGCCTGTCTATCCACCATCACTCTACCCCACTCAAACCAGCCTGTCTATCCACCATCACTCTACCCCACTCAAACCAGCCTGTCTATCCAAAATCACTCTACCCCACTCAAACCAGCCTGTCTATCCACTATCACTCTACCCCACTCAAACCAGCCTGTCTATCCACTATCACTCTACCCCACTCAAACTAGACAGTCTATACACTATCACTCTACCCCACTCAAACCAGCCTGTCTATCCACTATCACTCTATCCCACTCATACCAGCCTGTCTATCCACTATCACTCTACCCCACTCAAACTAGCCAGTCTATCCACTATCACTCTACCCCACTCAAACCAGCCTGTTTATCCACTATCACTCTACCCCACTCAAACCAGCCTGTCTATCCACTATCACTCTACCCCACTCAAACCAGCCTGTCTATCCACTATCACTCTACCCCACTCAAACTTGACAGTCTATCCACTATCAATCTACCCCACTCAAACCAGCCTGTCTATCCACTATCACTCTACCCCACTCAAACCAGCCTGTCTATCCACTATCACTCTACCCCACTCAAACCAGCCTGTCTATCCACTATCACTCTACCCCACTCAAACCAGCCTGTCTATCCACTATCACTCTACCCCACTCAAACTTGACAGTCTATCCACTATCAATCTACCCCACTCAAACCAGCCTGTCTATCCACTATCACTCTACCCCACTCAAACCAGCCTGTCTATCCACTATCACTCTACCCCACTCAAACCAGCCTGTCTATCCACTATCACTCTACCCCACTCAAACCAGCCTGTCTATCCACTATCACTCTACCCCACTCAAACCAGCCTGTCTATCCACTATCACTCTACCCCACTCAAACCAGCCTGTCTATCCACTATCACTCTACCCCACTCAAACTTGACAGTCTATCCACTATCACTCTACCGCACTCAAACCAGCCTGTCTATCCACTATCACTCTACCCCACTCAAACTAGACAGTCTATCCACTATCACTCTACCGCACTCAAACCAGCCTGTCTATCCACTATCACTCTACCCCACTCAAACTAGACAGTCTATCCACTATCACTCTACCCCACTCAAACCAGCCTGTCTATCCACTATCACTCTACCCCACTCAAACCAGCCTGTCTATCCACTATCACTCTACCCCACTCAAACTAGACAGTCTATCCACTATCACACTACCCCACTCAAACCAGCCTGTCTATCCACTATCACTCTACCCCACTCAAACTAGACAGTCTATCCACTATCACTCTACCCCACTCAAACCAGCCAGTCTATCCACTATCACTCTACCCCACTCAAACCAGCCTCTCTATCCACTATCACTCTACCCCACTCAAACTAGACAGTCTATCCACTATCACTCTACCCCACTCAAACCAGCCTGTCTATCTACTATCACTCTACCCCACTCAAACCAGCCTGTCTATCCACTATCACTCTACCCCACTCAAACCAGCCTGTCTATCCACTATCACTCTACCCCACTCAAACCAGCCTGTCTATCCACTATCACTCTACCGCACTCAAACCAGCCTGTCTATCCACTATCACTCTACCCCACTCAAGCCAGCCTGTCTATCCACTATCACTCTACCCCATTCAAACCAGCCTGTCTATCCACTATCACTCTACCCCACTCAAACCACCCTGTCTATCCACTATCACTCTACCGCACTCAAACCAGCCTGTCTATCCACTATCACTCTACCGCACTCAAACCAGCCTGTCTATCGACTATCACTCTACCCCACTCAAAGCAGCCTGTCTATCCACTATCACTCTACCCCACTCAAACTAGACAGTCTATCCACTTTCACTCTACCCCACTCAAACCAGCCTGTCTATCCACTATCACTCTACCCCACTCAAACTAGACAGTCTATTCACTATCAATCTACCCCACTCCAACCAGCCTGTCTATCCACTATCACTCTACCGCACTCAAACCAGCCTGTCTATCCACTATCACTCCACCCCACTCAAACCAGCCTGTCTATTTACCATCACTCTACCCCACTCAAACCAGCCTGTCTATCCACTATCACTCTACCGCACTCAAACCAGCCTGTCTATCCACCATCACTCTACCGCACTCAAACCAGCCTGTCTATCCACCATCACTCTACCCCAATCAAACCAGCCTGTCTATCCACTATCACTCTACCCCACTCAAACCAGCCTGTCTATCCACTATCACTCTACCCCACTCAAACTAGACAGTCTATCCACTATCTCTCGACCCCGATCAAACCAGCCTGTCTATCCACTATCACTCCACCCCACTCAAACCAGCCTGTCTATCCACCATCACTCTACCCCACTCAAATCAGCCTGTCTATCCACTATCACTCTACCGCACTCAAACTAGCCTGTCCATCCACCATCACTCTACCCCACTCAAACCAGCCTGTCTATCCACCATCACTCTACCGCACTCAAACCAGCCTGTCTATCCACCATCACTCTACCCCACTCAAACCAGCCTGTCTATCCACTATCACTCTACCCCACTCAAACCAGCCTGTCTATCCACTATCACTCTACCCCACTCAAACTAGACAGTCTATCCACTATCACTCTACCCCACTCAAACCAGCCTGTCTATCCACTGTCACTCTACCCCACTCAAACCAGCCTGTCTATCCACTATCACTCTACCCCACTCCAACTAGCCAGTCTATCCACTATCACTCTACCCCACTCAAACCAGCCTGTCTATCCACTATCACTCTCCCCCACTCAAACCAGCCTGTCTATCCACTATCACTCTACCCCACTCAAACCAGCCTGTCTATCCACTATCACTCTACCCCACTCAAACCAGCCTGTCTATCCACTATCACTCTACCCCACTCAAACCAGCCTGTCTATCCACTATCACTCTACCCCACTCAAACCAGCCTGTCTATCCACCATCACTCTACCCCACTCAAACCAGCCTGTCTATCCACTATCACTCTACCCCACTCAAACCAGCCTGTCTATCCACTATCACTCTACCCCACTCAAACCAGCCTGTCTATCCACCATCACTCTACCGCACTCAAACCAGCCTGTCTATCCACTATCACTCTACCCCACTCAAACCAGCCTGTCTATCCACTATCACTCTACCCCACTCAAACCAGCCTGTCTATCCACTATCACTCTACCCCACTCAAACTTGACAGTCTATCCACTATCACTCTACCGCACTCAAACCAGCCTGTCTATCCACTATCACTCTACCCCACTCAAACTAGACAGTCTATCCACTATCACTCTACCCCACTCAAACCAGCCTGTCTATCCACTATCACTCTACACCACTCAAACCAGCCTGTCTATCCACTATCACTCTACCCCACTCAAACTAGACAGTCTATCCACAATCACTCTACCCCACTCAAACCAGCCTGTCTATCCACTATCACTCTACCCCACTCAAACCAGCCTGTCTATCCACTATCACTCTACCACACTCAAACCAGCCTCTCTATCCACTATCACTCTACCACACTCAAACCAGCCTGTCTATCCACTAT
Source organism: Gymnothorax reevesii (assembly GCA_029721435.1). NCBI lineage: Eukaryota > Metazoa > Chordata > Actinopteri > Anguilliformes > Muraenidae > Gymnothorax > Gymnothorax reevesii. The sequence continues at coordinate 7,187,507 of CM056582.1, forward strand.
CACTCTACCCCACTCAAACCAGCCTGTCTATCCACTATCACTCTACCCCACTCAAACTAGACAGTCTATCCACTATCACTCTATCCCACTCAAACCAGCCTGTCTATCCACTATCACTCTACCCCACTCAAACCAGCCTGTCTATCCACTATCACTCTACCCCACTCAAACTAGACAGTCTATCCACTATCACTCGACCCCACTCAAACCAGCCTGTCTATCCACTATCACTCTACCCCACTCAAACCAGCCTGTCTATCCACTATCACTCTACCCCACTCAACCCAGCCTGTCTATCCACTATCACTCTACCCCACTCAAACCAGCCTGTCTATCCACTATCACTCTACCCCACTCAAACTAGACAGTCTATCCACTATCACTGTACCCCACTCAAACCAGCCTGTCTATCCACTATCACTCTACCCCACTCAAACCAGCCAGTCTATCCACTATCACTCTACCCCACTCAAACCAGCCTGTCTATCCACTATGACACTGCCCCACTCAAATCAGCCTGTCTATCCACTATCACTCTACCCCACTCAAACCAGCCTGTCTATCCACTATCACTCTACCCCACTCAAACCAGCCTGTCTATCCACTCACACTCTACCCCACTCAAACTAGACAGTCTATCCACTATCACTCTACCCCACTCAAACCAGCCTGTCTATCCACTATCACTCCACCCCACTCAAACCAGCCTGTCTATCCACTATCACTCTTCCCCACTCAAACCAGCCTGTCTATCCACTATCACTCCACCCCACTCAAACCAGCCTGTCTATCCACTATCACTCCACCCCACTCAAACCAGCCAGTCTATCCACTATCACTCTTCCCCACTCAAACCAGCCTGTCTATCCACTATCACTCTACCCCACTCAAACCAGCCTGTCTATCCACTATCACTCTACCCCACTCAAACTTGACAGTCTATCCACTATCACTCTACCGCACTCAAACCAGCCTGTCTATCCACTATCACTCTACCCCACTCAAACTAGACAGTCTATCCACTATCACTCTACCCCACTCAAACCAGCCTGTCTATCCACTATCACTCTACCCCACTCAGACCAGCCTGTCTATCCACTATCACTCTACCCCACTCAAACTAGACAGTCTATCCACTATCACTCTACCCCACTCAAACCAGCCTGTCTATCCACTATCACTCTACCCCACTCAAACCAGCCTGTCTATCCACTATCACTCTACCACACTCAAACCAGCCTGTCTATCCACTATCACTCTACCCCACTCAAACCAGCCTGTCTATCCACTATCACTCTACCCCACTCAAACCAGCCTGTCTATCCACTATCACTCTACCCCACTCAAACTAGACAGTCTATCCACTATCACTCTATCCCACTCAAACCAGCCTGTCTATCCACTATCACTCTACCCCACTCAAACCAGCCTGTCTATCCACTATCACTCTACCCCACTCAAACTAGACAGTCTATCCACTATCACTCTACCCCACTCAAACCAGCCTGTCTATCCACTATCACTCTACCCCACTCAAACCAGCCTGTCTATCCACTATCACTCTACCCCACTCAAACCAGCCTGTCTATCCACTATCACTCTACCCCACTCAAACTAGACAGTCTATCCACTATCACTCTACCCCCCTCAACCCAGCCTCTCTATCCACTATCACTCTACCCCACTCAAACCAGCCTGTCTCTCCACTATCACTCTACCCCACTCAAACCAGCCTGTCTATCCACTATGACACTGCCCCACTCAAACCAGCCTGTCTATCCACCATCACTCTTCCCCACTCAAACCAGCCTGTCTATCCACTATCACTCTACCGCACTCAAACCAGCCTGTCTATCCACCATCACTCTACCGCACTCAAACCAGCCTGTCTATCCACCATCACTCTACCCCACTCAAACCAGCCTGTCTATCCACTATCACTCTACCCCACTCAAACCAGCCTGTCTATCCACTATCACTCTACCCCACTTAAACTAGACAGTCTATCCACTATCACTCGACCCCACTCAAACCAGCCTGTCTATCCACCATCACTCTACCCCACTCAAACCAGCCTGTCTATCCACTATCACTCTACCGCACTCAAACTAGCCTGTCTATCCACCATCACTCTACCCCACTCAAACCAGCCTGTCTATCCACCATCACTCTACCGCACTCAAACCAGCCTGTCTATCCAAAATCACTCTACCCCACTCAAACCAGCCTGTCTATCCACTATCACTCTACCCCACTCAAACCAGCCTGTCTATCCACTATCACTCTACCCCAATCAAACTAGACAGTCTATCCACTATCACTCTACCCCACTCAAACCAGCCTGTCTATCCACTATCACTCTATCCCACTCATACCAGCCTGTCTATCCACTATCACTCTACCCCACTCAAACCAGCCTGTCTATCCACTATCACTCTACCCCACTCAAACCAGCCTGTCTATCCACTATCACTCTACCCCACTCAAACCAGCCTGTCTATCCACTATCACTCTACCCCACTCAAACCAGCCTGTCTATCCACTATCACTCTACCCCACTCAAACTTGACAGTCTATCCACTATCAATCTACCCCACTCAAACCAGCCTGTCTATCCACTATCACTCTACCCCACTCAAACCAGCCTGTCTATCCACTATCACTCTACCCCACTCAAACCAGCCTGTCTATCCACTATCACTCTACCCCACTCAAACCAGCCTTTCTATCCACTATCACTCTACCCCACTCAAACTTGACAGTCTATCCACTATCAATCTACCCCACTCAAACCAGCCTGTCTATCCACTATCACTCTACCCCACTCAAACCAGCCTGTCTATCCACTATCACTCTACCCCACTCAAACCAGCCTGTCTATCCACTATCACTCTACCCCACTCAAACCAGCCTGTCTATCCACTATCACTCTACCCCACTCAAACCAGCCTGTCTATCCACTATCACTCTACCCCACTCAAACCAGCCTGTCTATCCACTATCACTCTACCCCACTCAAACTTGACAGTCTATCCACTATCACTCTACCGCACTCAAACCAGCCTGTCTATCCACTATCACTCTACCCCACTCAAACTAGACAGTCTATCCACTATCACTCTACCGCACTCAAACCAGCCTGTCTATCCACTATCACTCTACCCCACTCAAACTAGACAGTCTATCCACTATCACTCTACCCCACTCAAACCAGCCTGTCTATCCACTATCACTCTACCCCACTCAAACCAGCCTGTCTATCCACTATCACTCTACCCCACTCAAACTAGACAGTCTATCCACTATCACTCTACCCCACCCAAACCAGCCTGTCTCTCCACTATCACTCTACCCCACTCAAACTACACAGTCTATCCACTATCACTCTACCCCACTCAAACCAGCCTGTCTATCCACTATCACTCTACCCCACTCAAACCAGCCTGTCTATCCACTATCACTCTACCCCACTCAAACTAGACAGTCTATCCACTATCACTCTACCCCACTCAAACCAGCCTGTCTATCTACTATCACTCTACCCCACTCAAACCAGCCTGTCTATCCACTATCACTCTACCCCACTCAAACCAGCCTGTCTATCCACTATCACTCTACCCCACTAAAACCAGCCTGTCTATCCACTATCACTCTACCGCACTCAAACCAGCCTGTCTATCCACTATCACTCTACCCCACTCAAACCAGCCTGTCTATCCACTATCACTCTACCCCATTCAAACCAGCCTGTCTATCCACTATCACTCTACCCCACTCAAACCAGCCTGTCTATCCACTATCACTCTACCGCACTCAAACCAGCCTGTCTATCCACTATCACTCGACCCCACTCAAACCAGCCTGTCTATCCACTATCACTCTACCACACTCAAACCAGCCTGTCTATCCACTATCACTCTACCGCACTCAAACCAGCCTGTCTATCCACTATCACTCTACCCCACTCAAACTAGCCTGTCTATCCACTATCACTCTACCCCACTCAAACTAGACAGTCTATCCACTTTCACTCTACCCCACTCAAACCAGCCTGTCTATCCACTATCACTCTACCCCACTCAAACTAGACAGTCTATTCACTATCAATCTACCCCACTCAAACCAGCCTGTCTATCCACTATCACTCTACCGCACTCAAACCAGCCTGTCTATCCACTGTCACTCCACCCCACTCAAACCAGCCTGTCTATTTACCATCACTCTACCCCACTCAAACCAGCCTGTCTATCCACTATCACTCTACCCCACTCAAACCAGCCTGTCTATCCACCATCACTCTACCGCACTCAAACCAGCCTGTCTATCCACCATCACTCTACCCCACTCAAACCAGCCTGTCTATCCACTATCACTCTACCCCACTCAAACTAGACAGTCTATCCACTATCACTCTACCCCACTCAAACCAGCCTGTCTATCCACTATCACTCTACCCCACTCAAACCAGCCTGTCTATCCACTATCACTCTACCCCACTCAAACTAGACAGTCTATCCACAATCACTCTACCCCACTCAAACCAGCCTGTCTATCCACTATCACTCTACCCCACTCAAACCAGCCTGTCTATCCACTATCACTCTACCACACTCAAACCAGCCTGTCTATCCACTATCACTCTACCCCACTCAAACCAGCCTGTCTATCCACTATCACTCTACCCCACTCAAACCAGCCTGTCTATCCACTATCACTCTACCCCACTCAAACTAGACAGTCTATCCACTATCACTCTATCCCACTCAAACCAGCCTGTCTATCCACTATCACTCTACCCCACTCAAACCAGCCTGTCTATCCACTATCACTCTACCCCACTCAAACTAGACAGTCTATCCACTATCACTCTACCCCACTCAAACCAGCCTGTCTATCCACTATCACTCTACCCCACTCAAACCAGCCTGTCTATCCACTATCACTCTACCCCACTCAAACCAGCCTGTCTATCCACTATCACTCTACCCCACTCAAACCAGCCTGTCTCTCCACTATCACTCTACCCCAGTCACACTAGACACTCCATCCACTATCAGTCTACCCCACTCAAACCAGCCTGTCTATCCACTATCACTCTAGCCCACTCAAACCAGCCAGTCTATACACTATCACTCTACCCCACTCAAACCAGCCTGTCTATCCACTATGACACTGCCCCACTCAAATCAGCCTGTCTATCCACTATCACTCTACCCCACTCAAACCAGCCTGTCTATCCACTATCACTCTACCCCACTCAAACCAGCCTGTCTATCCACTCACACTCTACCCCACTCAAACTAGACAGTCTATCCACTATCACTCTACCCCACTCAAACCAGCCTGTCTATCCACTATCACTCCACCCCACTCAAACCAGCCTGTCTATCCACTATCACTCTACCCCACTCAAACCAGCCTGTCTATCCACTATCACTCCACCCCACTCAAACCAGCCTGTCTATCCACTATCACTCCACCCCACTCAAACCAGCCAGTCTATCCACTATCACTCTTCCCCACTCAAACCAGCCTGTCTATCCACTATCACTCTACCCCACTCAAACCAGCCTGTCTATCCACTATCACTCTACCCCACTCAAACTTGACAGTCTATCCACTATCACTCTACCGCACTCAAACCAGCCTGTCTATCCACTATCACTCTACCCCACTCAAACTAGACAGTCTATCCACTATCACTCTACCCCACTCAAACCAGCCTGTCTATCCACTATCACTCTACCCCACTCAAAACAGCCTGTCTATCCACTATCACTCTACCCCACTCAAACTAGACAGTCTATCCACTATCACTCTACCCCACTCAAACCAGCCTGTCTATCCACTATCACTCTACCCCACTCAAACCAGCCTGTCTATCCACTATCACTCTACCACACTCAAACCAGCCTGTCTATCCACTATCACTCTACCCCACTCAAACCAGCCTGTCTATCCACTATCACTCTACCCCACTCAAACCAGCCTGTCTATCCACTATCACTCTACCCCACTCAAACTAGACAGTCTATCCACTATCACTCTATCCCACTCAAACCAGCCTGTCTATCCACTATCACTCTACCCCACTCAAACCAGCCTGTCTATCCACTATCACTCTACCCCCCTCAAACTAGACAGTCTATCCACTATCACTCTACCCCACTCAAACCAGCCTGTCTATCCACTATCACTCTACCCCACTCAAACCAGCCTGTCTATCCACTATCACTCTACCCCACTCAAACCAGCCTGTCTATCCACTATCACTCTACCCCACTCAAACCAGCCTGTCTATCCACTATCACTCTACGCCACTCAAACTAGACAGTCTATCCACTATCGCTCTACCCCACTCAAACCAGCCTGTCTATCTACTATCACTCTACCCCACTCAAACCAGCCAGTCTATCCACTATCACTCTACCCCACTCAAACCAGCCTGTCTATCCACTATGACACTGCCCCACTCAAATCAGCCTGTCTATCCACTATCACTCTACCCCACTCAAACCAGCCTGTCTATCCACTATCACTCTACCCCACTCAAACCAGCCTGTCTATCCACTCACACTCTACCCCACTCAAACTAGACAGTCTATCCACTATCACTCTACCCCACTCAAACCAGCCTGTCTATCCACTATCACTCCACCCCACTCAAACCAGCCTGTCTATCCACTATCACTCTACCCCACTCAAACCAGCCTGTCTATCCACTATCACTCCACCCCACTCAAACCAGCCTGTCTATCCACTATCACTCCACCCCACTCAAACCAGCCAGTCTATCCACTATCACTCTTCCCCACTCAAACCAGCCTGCCTATCCACTATCAATCTACCCCACTCAAACCAGCCTGTCTATCCACTATCACTCTACCCCACTCAAACCAGCCTGTCTATCCACTATCACTATACCGCACCCAAACCAGCCTGTCTGTCCACTATCACTCTACCCCACTCATATGCGGTATTGCTGATATGCAATCCCTAAGTAGATTATAAATTTTCTTTAATTTGGTCAATATTTGTCAAGGCAAGAAGTTTCAGGTAAATTTTTTTTAGAAACAACTGAATACCTTGATGATGGTGAACCAAGGATCTTTAAAAGTTAGTCGAGGTAAAAATATTTGGATGCTTTTAATAACTTTTGAACTAAGTTAATGCCACTCTGCTGTGAATGACTGGTTTCCAGTGCAGTGTTGACTAGATTACGTGTTCATAACAGCACAAGTTCCATTAATTTGTATCAATGGAAGGTATAATGAGAAACACATGTGCATCTCTTAATCTGTAGTGCTGTCCCTCTGTTGCAGAGTGCTGAGAACTGCACAGTTTAATCAGCTTACAGATATGCTGTGTGTTGGATACGTTATCACAGTACTTCACAGAGGAGTCAAATCAACTGATCTCAGACGCTTGTTGAAATGCAGCATCTGCTGGCACTGCAGAAACCTGGGTGTACAGACCACCTCCGACAGGATACATCTCAAATCTCTGAGCGACAAGAGTTTGCATTCAGGGTAGCTCTGGGGTTATTGGCAGATCCAGCGACATACAGCAACACAGAGCAGTTTTTATATTTTATACATTGATTTTAAATTTTGAAAAAAAAAAACAATGTTCAAGATTGCCGCTGTCTCGTGCAGCAGCAGTGATTGTGCATGAGCTTTGGAATGCCCAGCCATGACGTTTGTGACCTCACACCCGAAATAACTCTGCTGCCTTTGGCAGTGTGAAAAACATGGTCATCTGAGTGAATGAGTCACGTCACATCACCAAGGATTTCATCTCTTTTTTTCTCTCCACCGGATTTCTTTTAATTCTTCCTTTCCCCACTGTCTCTCTCACTCACTCTCACTGAAGTATGTACACACACCCAAACACACTTTTTGCATTGATGAAGTTTTATGTATCAACCATTACTTTACAATGCCCAAACAGCAACCCTGTTAAAATGTAATTATTCAAGCGTTGATCTTCAATTCTCTCTCTCTCTCTGTCCATTCTCTGCACTTACACTGGACCTGTGCCAGCACTGAAGTCATCATGCACTTGCAGGTAGCTCAGTCATGACTCACATGACGCACTAGTACCTAAAGCATCCTCACATGTCGCACGAACACACACAGGCACACACAAGCACACGCACACGCACACACACACACAAACGCGTACACACACACACACACAACACCCAACAAAGACAGCATTCTGTCATAATGTCCACATTCAGCACCTTGGACAGAACGAAACAGGTCAGACATTCAGAACCACAGATAGCGCCAGGTCTTTCAATGTTTTTCAGAACCATGGACAGAACAAAACAGTTCGGTCATTCAGAACCACAGATAGCGCCAGGTCTTTCAATGTTTTTCAGAACCATGGACAGAACAAAACAGTTCAGGCATTCAGAACCACGGATAGCGCCAGGTCTTTCAATGTTTTTCAGCACCATGGACAGAACCAAACAGTTCAGGCATTCAGAACCTTGGATAGCGCCAGGTCTTTCAATGTTTTTCAGAACCATGGACAGAACCAAACAGTTTGGTCATTCAGAACCTTGGATAGCGCCAGGTCTTTCAATGTTTTTCAGAACCATGGACAGAACCAAACAGTTCAGGCATTCAGAACCTTGGATAGCGCCAGGTCTTTCAATGTTTTTCAGAACCATGGACAGAACCAAACAGTTTGGTCATTCAGAACCTTGGATAGCGCCAGGTCTTTCAATGTTTTTCAGAACCATGGACAGAACCAAACAGTTCAGGCATTCAGAACCACGGATTGCGCCAGGTCTTTCAATGTTTTTCAGAACCAGGCCTTTCACTGTCATGCAGCGCCATGGACGGAGCCCAGACAAACACTCACCTCACATACAGCGATACACTCCATCTGCAGTGGGTAACTCCCCTACCCACTGCACGCTTGCGTACTCTTTCATAATAATGGCCACCAGGTGGCAACCGCAAGTCGACGACGATTGCGGACCAATCAGTGCCGAGCTTACAAATGCGTCGCCAGTAACAGGCGGAATAGCGGAAACAACCTGTAAACGGTGAACAATCCACGATGATCATGGCAGAAAATACTCCCAAAAAAAGGGTATACCGTTGTGCCGAAGGGCTTTCATGCTTGTGTGTGGTATGTGAGTGCGATATAAGATTAGGAACCATGTGGGTCACCCGGAGCCAATGACAAACGATGTGTATAGATTCTCAGCTTAAAGCAGGATGAGTGCGCTGATTGGATGGTTGTGATCATGTGACCTAGTGGCCATTATTATGAAAGAGTAGGAAAGCGTGCAGTGGGGAGACGGAGTTAACCTACCCACTGCAGATGGAGTGTAAGACAGCTAAAGCTTTGAGAAAAAATGCTCTTCAGGACCATGGACAGCAGCAACAACAAACCCAGCGCACAGAAGTAAATGAAAAATCAAATGTGAGTAATGGACTGACCCAGTGTGTGACTGAACAAACAAGTGTCCGCAATCAAATTTATGCACTGGTCTTACGGATCATTTTCATTTTGTTCCTTGCTGTATATTCACAATATTTCATATTATTTTAGCTGTCATTTTTCATCTGTTCCCCCTCTGTCTCCCTCCCTCCCTCTCTCCCTCTCTCCCTCCCTCCCTCTATCTCCCTCCCTCTCTACCTCCCTCCGTACAGTGGCATTAAACACACCCAAGGCTGTGGCCCCCTGCAGTGTTGCTCCGTTTGTGTGTGTTTTTCTCTGTGTATCTCTGTGTCTCTCAGTCAGGGGCTGCGCTCATTAAGAACCTGCTCTGATCTCACACCGCCCTCCTGCCTTCAACACGGTGTGTGTGTGTGTGTGTGTGTGTGTGTGTGTGTGTGAGAGCATGTGTGAGTGTGTGTGTCTGCGTGCATGTGTGTCCACATGTATGTTTCTGTGTGTGAGCGTGTGTGTGAGTGTCTCTGCATACATGTTTGTGTGTGTGTGTACAAGTGGGTGTCCATGCTTATCTGCATGCTCGAGAGTCCATTTGTCAGTGTGTACTGAGAGATATGCACCTATCCACTACCCTCCGCAGCATGTCAGTGAATACGGCTCCTGTCCACAGTGCATCTGTTTGTGAATCTGAGTGAGTGCTGTCAATGGGACAGAATAACCGAGTCTGCATCTGTGCATGTGAGAGGGGGTCAGTCCACATACGTGTGTGCACGTGCATCTGTGCATGTGAGAGGGGGTCAGTCCACATACGTGTGTGCGCGTGCATCTGAGCGTGTGAGAGGGGGTCAGTCCACATACGTGTGTGCACATGCATCTGTGCATGTGAGAGGGGGTCAGTCCACATACGTGTGTGCACGTGCATCTGTGCATGTGAGAGGGGGTCAGTTCACATACGTGTGTGCGCGTGCATCTGAGCGTGTGAGAGGGGGTCAGTTCACATACGTGTGCGCGTGCATCTGTGCATGTGAGAGGGGGTCAGTTCACATACGTGTGCGCGTGCATCTGTGCATGTGAGAGGGGGTCAGTACACATACGTGTGTGTGTGCATCTGTGCATGTGAGAGGGTTCAGTCCACATGTGTGTGTGCGCGTGCATCTGAGCGTGTGAGAGGGGGTCAGTCCACATACGTGCGTGTATGTGTTCATGAACCTAAGCATGAGCGAGTGCCTGCCCTTCCTTAAGCAGGAAATCGCATGCTGCACTCTCTCAGTCAGGGCCAACAAACTGACCCAGTCAGTGCCACCACACTCACCCAGCCAGAACCACCACACTCACCCGGTCAGAACCACCACACTCACCCGGTCAGAACCACCACACTCACCCGGTCAGAACCACCACAAAGTCCATTACGTTCCAGCCGTTGCGCAGGTAGGATCCCTTGTGGAAGGCGAATCCGAGGGCCAGGATCTTAATTCCAGCCTCAAAGCAGAAGATGGCGATGAAGTAGGGCTCTGTGTCATCCTGCAGGACATATGGACAAAACGAGACTGACACACAGACAGACACAGGCACCTGTACCAGCTAACATAAACAATCATGTGAAATGTTTGCAGGCATATCCATGTGTATTTAGGTGTGTGTGTGTTTGTGTGTGTATGTTTACATGTCTGTGTGTGAATTCACATGCATGTGTGTCATGTGTGTGTGTGCACGTGTGTTTCTGTGTGTGTGTGTGTGTGTGTGTGTGTGTAAGTGTTTGTGCGTGTGTGTGTCTCACCAAACGCTCAGACATGGGAGTCTTGTCCATATTGGGCAGATGCTGTTCTAGAGCCAGGACGATGCAGTTTGCGATGATGGTGGTCAGGATCATGTACTCAAATGGAGTGGGACACAAGTCAAGGAAAAACACCCCAAACAGAGAGAAACAGAGAGAAACAGGAGCCATCATGGCCGCTCTAACCAAGATCTACCCAGCACAGGAGCCGTCATGGCCGCTCTAACTGAGCTCTACTCAGAGAAAAAGAGAAACAAGTTACCAGATGAAAAGAGCTAAACTGCAGAGCAGGATTACGAGTCAGACACACAGGGAGCGTGAGAGAGGAGGTACCACAGAAGAAGAGGAGGAAGACTCAGCCTGGAGCTGGATGACTGGACAGTCAGCCCCCGCCCCTGACTCTGTGAAAAAGCCAGGAGCAGCCATTATGGCAATGAGAGAGTTCTGCTGATATCATCACAGGCTGGTGACATCACCCTTCCGCTCTGACACTGAAATGAGTGTTATTGGACCATTACTTTAGCACTGTAGGTGCAACAGCTTAAAAAGGCATTTAAATGGCTATCACATGTAATTAATAACTAATAAAATTAGTTAATAATTATTTATTAAAACTTTAATAAAAATATTAAAGTTCCTCCCACAAGGCACCAAAATGCGTCAGGGAATCTGCCTTTACGTAAAATAGCAAGGATGGATAATTCAGATGTTTCGTCCTAATAATCCTTCCCACAAGATAACTATTTGATTCTACAGGAAACCTGCAAATTTAGAAACCAGTCTCATAAAATTACTAAAATAACCAAAAATACGGAATTTAAATAGAAAATTAAAGTAACCAATATTAGTGATTAAAGAAAACAATTGAATTAATAATCTGAAGGAATTTTGGAGTTCTACATAGGCTATTTTGATTCAGACTCCCACGTGTTACAGCACCAAACAGAAAGCAGGTTAAATAAACACATTTATGAAACAAACAAACACAAAACATGCATGGGCTAATCTACGGAAGGACTACATGCGAACTAGAGAAAGACACAATGGTGTGCGTGTACATGTTAGTGTGCATGTGTGTTCTGGCGCGTGTCCGCGCGCGTGGCAGATGTGTACGTGTGCTCGTGGCCACGACTTCCTTTGTCCTGGGACAGATTCTTTCAGTGCGGGGGCTGCTTAGAATTTGTCAATGTAGTTATAGGCGGACGATGCGCGGTTGGATAAATCAAGTTAGACTCAACGAATTGCGAGAAGAGTTTACTTCAGCTCATACGCAATTTGTATTACTAATTGAGTTATCATGAGTGTTACATGCATGTTAGTTAATTGCAGCATTAGAAAGTTAGCCAGGAAAAGATTGCGCATGTAAAAACAAACAATCAATAGCTATTCAACTTCATAAAATCGGACACAATACGATTATACAATTACATCAGCAATAGACAACTTAAATGCAGGACAGTTTAAATTGAAAACCGCCTAACTGCATTACTGCCTGGAATGTTCAGTTGGTCTTACTGAAGTTTCTAGCTCGGGATTCCTCTATGGGTCCGCTGAGCATCACAGTTCTGGCGAGGAAGTCCTGCTGGGTGCGTAGATCCGAAGTCCTGTGTCCACTTGAGGAATGCGTGCAGCTCCGCTGTGTCGGAATGTCCTTGCTGATTCGGAAAAGCTCTTTTTCGGAATTGCTCCGTGTCCAACTAGCAGTAGCACCGGGCATAAGCTGGTTTAATGAGATTTACAGTCCTGAGCTTAAATGGAGATTCACAGAGATGTGAGCCCTCTGCAGATGGGCCAAATGAAATTGCGCGGGATGCTTGAATTCCAATGCAAGTGCCGTCTTCTCGCTTGAAAAGAGTCTGGCCTTCCCTGGGGGTGAGATGGCCCAAAAGTGAGTGTATCTTCCCATGAGAGAGGATGCGCAAAGAGAGAGCGTGACCACCTCCGTTGGAAGTGTGCCAAGAAGAGAAGTGAACTGGGTGGGTCCCTAGTTTTGGGCTCATTCTATTGGGGAAACGTAAAGGAAGCGGTTGGTGCTGTATAGGATGTTTCTGCTTCCTGTTGACTGCATGGGAAATGTAGTTCTGTGGTCTCTTACATAGCTACAGCGCACAGGCAAACAAATGCAGACACAGACACACAGACACACATACACACACACACACATTCACAAAATGTGATCAGTTTTTATTTAAATCTGCCAATCTGCAATGGACTTTTGAAAACCCCATTGCATAGTCTTCGGATAATGTGAATAAAAGTTTTTCTCCAGTTTTGAACAAAAACGGGCTCCTACAGTCTTCTAATATCATCCTGATCCTAACACTGTGACTCTGAAACCGTGGCAGCGAGTGGGATTACCCAATTATTTTCCTACCTCTGCACCAGTCCCGCCCACAAAGCTAAAGAAAACACTAGAGTGGACAATGTCAATGGCTGAACCAACAACAAAACGAGAGACGCGTCAGCCATCTTGTGTAAGGAATCGGCAGGGGAATTTTGCAATCAAATGCTGTATGTGTGTATATGCGACTAGAAGAAATGAAATGAAAAACACTGGACTGGTGTCGCACATCAGCCAACAAGCACGACCATTATTTAATAAATTATTATTTGGTTTAGGGGTGTTTGTTGTTAGGATATTCTTAATAGTAAATATAAAAAATTAAATTTAAATTAACTTAATATATATAAGAGTTGTACATTTATGTCTCAGGAATGCTGTTCTCATATTTTAAACACAAGAACATTTGTAATTGTACCTTGAATTCCTGTAGTGCTCTTAATTCTAGATTATGACAATTTAATTTTAATAATCAGATGTTCATCTTTGTTCATAATAATTGCCAGTATTAATTTCTTTCACAGTAAAAATATAATGAATGAAATAAAGGACGGAATAAAATCCGTCCTGAATATTCACTCATTCACAGCCTGAGCCAGGTGAGTGGCTCAGGTAGAACCAACTAAGACTTACTAATTCCTATTCAGTTACTGCTTGTTAGCTGTAAGTTGGTAAGTTCAAGTAGTTTTAATACTGCAATGCTACTGTAACTCATCTGCCTTGCTCTTCGTGCGTTTATGTTGATGAATGTTAGTTCTGTTAGCTAAGTGTTCGAAGAGTTGAAAATATAAAGTGGCATATACAGACATTTTTGTTAATGTATTATAATGTAATAATTAATATTATTAAAATTAATAATAATATTATTATTTTAATAATATAATTATTTTAATTATATTAATATAATTAAAATTAATGTAACTAATTTTGTTAATTAGTATACTAATGTACTATACTAACGCACACTCTCACAACCAAACCCTGCAATACTAACACATATTCTCACATCCAAACCCTGCAATACTAACACACTCTCACAGCCAAACCCTGCTATACTAAGACACACTCTCACAAACAAACCCTGCTATACAAACACACTCTCTCACAACCAAAATCTACTATACTAACACACTCTCACAACCAAACCCTGTTATACTAACACACACTCTCACAACCAAACCCTGCAATATTAACACACTCTCTCACAACCAAACCTTGCTATACTAACACACTCTCACAGCCAAACCCTGCTATACTAACACACACACTCACAACCAAACCTTGCTATACAAACACACACTCTCACAACCAAAACCTGCAATACTAACACATATTCTCACATCCAAACCCTGCAATACTAACAAACACTCACAGAACCAAACCCTGATATGCTAACACACACTCTCAAAACCGAAAGCGGCTATACTATCACACACTCTCACAATAAAACCCTGCAATATTAACACACTCTCTCACAACCAAACCTTGCTATACTAACACACTCTCACAGCCAAACCCTGCTATACTAAGACACACTCTCACAAACAAACCCTGCTATACAAACACACTCTCTCACAACCAAACCCTACTATACTAACACACTCTCACAACCAAACCCTGTTATACTAACACACACTCTCACAACCAAACCCTGCAATATTAATACACACTCTCACAACCAAACCCTGCTATACTAACACACTCTCAAAACCAAACCCTGCTTTACTAACAAACATTTTCACAACCAAACCCTGCTATACTAAAACACACTCTCACAACCAAACCTTGCTATAATAACACACACTCTCATAACCAAACCCTGCTATACCAACGCACCCTCTCATAACCCTGATATACGAACACACACTCTCGCAACCGAACGCTGCTATACTAACACACACTCTCACAACCAAACCCTGCAATATTAACACGCTCTCACAACCAAACCCTGCTATACTAACACACTCTCACATCCAAGCCCTCCTCTACTAACACGCTCTCTCATAACCCAACCCTGCAATACAAACATACCCACTCATAACCAAACCCTGATATACTAACACACACTCTATAAACCGAACGCTGCTATACTAACACACCCTCTCACAACCAAACCCTGATATACTATCACACACTCTCACTACTAAGCCCTGCTGTACTAACACACTCTCAGAACCAAACTCTGTTATACTAACACACACTCTCACAACCAAACCTTGCTATACTAACACACACTCTCCCAACCAAACCCTGCTATATTAACACACTCTCTCATAACTAAACCCTGCTATACTAACACACAATCCTACTACTAAAAACTTGTACATTAAGGGAGAATTGTGGTGTGAAATTGACTTAGGGTGTATTGAAACATAATAATGAGTACTAACTTCTGTGGAATACCCCACCTCTGTATACAAGCAAATTTTTCTCCAAAGTTCCCAACAGGCTTTCAATGGTTGTGAATTGGGCATCGGGTTGCCATGCAAAGAAATCGCAATCGCTCCACATTTCATCAGTAGAATTCCAAGGGCCCTGGCATTTAAGACGAGGCACTTAGAAAATGCACAAGTAGTTTATTAAAAAAAGACTATTTATGCAAACAATACCTCGATGTAGTTTCCAGTGGCCTCCATCTTGAAACTCACAATAACTTGATTGACGAGCACGAACGAATAGATTACAATCTGTTCCCCTATCCTTCCTTTTAGTTTGTGCTTAATGTGTGGCGCATTATGAAGCTTTTCAGGTGGAATGCTTTCTCATTCTTGCTTGATGTACAGCTTGAGTTGTTCAACAGTCCGGGGTCTCCGTTGTCGTATTTTACGCTTCATAATGCGTCACACATTTTCAATGGGAGACAGGTCTGGACTACGGGCTGGCCAGTCTAGTACCCGCACTCTTTTACTACGGAGCCATGCTGTTGTAACACATGCAGAATGTGGCTTGGCATTGTCTTGCTGAAATAAGCAGGGGTGTCCATGAGAAAGACGTTACTTGGATGGCAACATATGTTGCTCCAAAACCTGTATGTACCTTTCAGCATTAATGGTGCCTTCACATATGTGTAAGTTGCCCATGCCTTGGGCACTAATACACCCCCATACCATCACAGATGCTGGCTTTTGAACTTTGCGCCTATAAAAGTCAGGATGGTTCTTTTCCTCTTTGGTCCGGAGGACACGACGTCCACAGTTTCCAAAAACAATTTGAAATGTGGACTCGTCAGACCACAGAACACTTTTCCACTTTGCACTAGTCCATCTTAGATGAGCTTGGGCCCAGCGAAGCCGGCGGCGTTTCTGGGTGCTGTTGATAAATGGCTTTCGCTTTGCAATGTAGAGTTTTAACTTGCACTTGCAGATGTAGCGACGAACTGTAGTTAATGACAGTGGTTTTCTGAAGTGTTCCTGAGCCCATGTGGTGATGTCCTTTACACACTGATGTTGGTTTTTGATGCAGTACCGCCTGAGGGATCGAAGGTCACGGGCATTCAATGTGGGTTTTCGGCCTTGTCGATGACGTGCAGTGATTTCTCCAGATTCTCTGAACCTTTTGACAATATTACAGACCGTAGATGATGAAATCCCTAAATTTCTTGCAACAGCTTGTTGAGGAATGTTGTTTTTAAACTGTTTGACAATCAGCTCACGCATTTGTTCACTAAGTGGTGACCCTCGCCCCATCCTTGTTTGTGAATGACTGAGCATTTCAGGGAAGCTGCTTTTATACCAAATCATGGCACCCACCTGTTCCCAATTAGCCCGTTCACCTGTGGGATGTTCCAAATTAGTGTTTGATGAGCATTCCTCAACTCTCTCAGTCTTTTTTGCCACTTGTGCCAGCTTTTTTGAAACATGTTGCAGGCATCAAATTCCAAATATGCTAATATTTGTTTACCTGTTCGAACATTTAGTAACTTGTCTTTGCAGTGTATTCAATTCAATATAGGTTGAAAGGATTTGCCACTCATTGTATTCTGTTTTTATTTACAATTTACACAACGTGCCAACTTCACTGGTTTTGGGTTTGTACATCGAGGTACTGTTTGCATAAATAGTATTTTTTAATAAACTACCGGTGCATTTTCAAAGTTCTCAGTGCCTCATTTTAAATTTCAGGGCCCTCGGAATTCCACAGATGAAGTGTGGAGCGATTGCGATTTCTTTGCATGGCAACCCGATGCCCAATTCACAACCATTGAAAGCCTGTTTGGAGCTTCGGAGAAAAATTTGCTTGTATACGGAGGTGGGGCATTCCACAGAAGTAAGTACTCATTATCATTATCATATCACTCATTACTATCCAATGAAGTGTGGAGCTACTGTGAGACTTGTTAATGATGAAAAAATAGTGGTGATTTCTTTGCATGGCAACACTGCACCCGATTCACTACCATTGTAAGCCTACTGGGAGCTTCGCCTAAAAAGCCATTTATTTCGAAATGTTGCGTGCCTACGGACGTGGGGTATTCGACAATAGTTAGTACTCATTATCATGTTTCAATACACCCCAAGTCAATTTCACACCGGAATTCTCCTTTAACTCGTTTCAGACCTTTTCCCACCCACTCAGGAACTAACAGAGGCAGGCACAGATGACCGCACATTATTGTCTTTTACTGTAAAAATAACAATCGTGTGGGTATCCACATTCCCATTTTAATCATAGATGGCTAAAAAAAAAAAAAAAAAAACCACTCCAACAGGCAAACAACAGAAAACCGTGCCCTCGTTCATCTCCATCCTCCTCTTTCACTCTCTCAATCTCTCTCTCGGCGGCTCTGAAACGCAGGCCTTCATCAGTGACGGTGAAAGTATTTTTACCCATGGTGATTAACGCCAAGAACAGTACAGCACAGCATCGGCACCAGTCACATCCTACTAAATCTCTAGAACAGCCTGTCACCCCCTCTGATAACCCACTGAGGCACAAGCAGCAGGCAGGCTCTTCCTACAAAGAGCTCATCGCCATCCCAAAAGAAATTCATTTTCCAAAAGAAAAAAATGGACTTCATCGTGGCGAAAAAGCATGTTTTTGGTTGGAAGAGGTTACTGGTGACCACGAATGTCCATCCGTCCCCTAAATTGATAATCTCAAGCTAAATTGCGCAAGAAAATCATTAATTAATATTGAACTTCATGAGCCAAAAGTTGATTTGTGTTCAAAAATGATGATTTCGTGATTTGATGGTGCGCAATTTTGAGGGATCTTACAGTGTGGGGGGCCACTTTGAGAGAGATTTTGCTCATGAACAGTGTATTATTTTGAAAATGGTACTCAGATGAAGTACACTTGTGGTCTTATTCCAGTCAGGCCATTCTCCCTGCTCAACCAATAAACAGAGTCACACATAAACAGCCATGTTTGTCTTCTGCGCAAAGGGGATGAAAGAATCGGTTTTACTTTTGTTATTATAGTTGTTACGGTTGTTAAAATAATTATAATTATTATTATTTTTTTAGTTGTTGTCGTCGTCCTTATCATTGTGATTACTCCCTTTTAACAATAACCCTTTTATCTGACTCATTTTTAGTTCGCCAGGCAATAGGCTGTGCTGTTGTGAACAGGCTGCGTCCGGCGTTGAAGTCGTGATCGTGGTCGTGACCGTCATCCATTAGCAAAGTCTTATATAAAAATCTTCTTCGGCGAAATGTTCATCTCCTATGAAAGTGGTGGCCTGATTCACATCATGTATTTCAGTACGATGTATTCACACACCGCTAAATCTCTGAAAAGATTTTCTCAGAAATGCAGAACAATTGGCTCATTTCTTGGGCCGGTGAGCTGCAAGGCTATTGGTCCGATTTTGATTTATTGTGTCAGCTTTTTATCTTTGATGTTTTATGTTAGTTTTTATATATGTAATGTCTTCTGATCTCATGTTTTATTTTCAATGATTTTGTCATGTATAATGTATTTTTTATTCTTGTTTAAAGCAAATAGAGTCTTTGCTTGTTGTATGAAATGTGCTATATAATAAACCTGACTTGACTTGATACACACACACACACAAACACACACACACACACACACACACACACACACACACACACACAAAGTGGCAGCAGTCAGACTCTAAATACTGACCAGTCGGCAGTGTTCTCAGTGCTGTAACTCTAAATACTTATCAGGTGACAGTGTTCCCAGAGCTCTGACTCTAAATACTGATCAGGTGACAGTGTTCCCAGAGCTCTGACTCTAAATACTGATCAGGTGACAGTGTTCTCAGTGCTGTGACTCTAAATACTGATCGGACAGCAGTGTTCTCAGTCCTCTGGCTCTAAATACTGATCAGTCGGCAGTGTCCTCAGTGCTGTGACTCAAAATACTGATCAGACAGCAGTGTTCTCAGTGCTCTGACTCTAAATACTGATCAGATAGCAGTGTTCTCAGTGCTGTGACTCTAAATACTGATCAGACAGCAGTGTTCTCAGTGCTGTGACTCTAAATACTGATCAGATAGCAGTGTTCTCAGTGCTGTGACTCTAAATACTGATCAGACAGCAGTGTTCTCAGTGCTGTGACTCTAAATACTGATCAGATAGCAGTGTGCTCAGTGCTCTGACTCTAAATGCTGATCAGACAGCAGTGTTCTCAGTGCTCTGACTCTAAATACTGATCAGGTGACAGTGTTCTTAGTGCTGTGACTCTAAATATGATGAGACAGTAGTGTTCTCAGTGCTCTGACTCTAAATACTGATCAGGTGACAGTGTTCTCAGTGCTCTGACTCTAAATACTGATCAGGTGACAGTGTTCTCAGTGCTGTGACTCTAAATATGATGAGACAGCAGTGTTCTCAGTGCTCTGACTCTAAATACTGATCAGGTGACAGTGTTCTCAGTGCTGTGACTCTAAATACTGATCAGTCGGCAGTGTCCTCAGTGCTCTGACTCTAAATACTGATCAGACAGCAGTGTCCTCAGTGCTCTGACTCTAAATACTGATCAGTCGTCAGTGTCCTCAGTGCTCTGACTCTAAATACTGATCAGACAGCAGTGTCCTCAGTGCTCTGACTCTAAATACTGATCAGTCGTCAGTGTCCTCAGTGCTCGGGGTTACAGGTTCAGGCAGATCCTATTTTATTTTTTTCTAACCAGCAGGCAGAGCTCATATTTTATCATTTTCAATACATTTTTGTGACTTGGGCATTTAACAGAACAGCTGGAAAACTGTAATTATTCTGGGAATGACAGTGATGTATCGATCTGGAGAAGAAACAGGGGAGAGATGTATTAATACTAATGTATTAGTTATACATTGATTTAAATGTTTGTGCGTACATATTAGTCAGTTCGTATTTTATTGTCAGTTTTGCTTGTCATTTATGTATAATGCTTTTGCAACACAAGTTTACTTGTCATGCAAATAAAGCTCATTTGAATTTGAATTTGAGACCAAACTCTCTCTCCCCACCCTTTTCTCAAACTCTCTCTCCCCACCCTTTTCTCACACTCTCTCTCCCCACCCTTTTCTCACACTCTCTCTCCCCACCCTTTTCTCACACTCTCCCCACCCTTTTCTCACACTCTCTCTCCCCACCCTTTTCTCACACTCTCTCCCCACCCTTTTCTCACACTCTCTCTCCCCATCCTTTTCTCAAACTCTCTCTCCCCACCCTTTTCTCACACTCTCTCTCCCCACCCTTTTCTCACACTTTCTCTCCCCATCCTTTTCTCAAACTCTCTCTCTCCACCCTTTTCTCAAACTCTCTCTCCCCACCCTTTTCTCAAACTCTCTCTCTCCACCCTTTTCTCACACTCTCTCTCCCCACCCTTTTCTCAAACTCTCTCTCCCCACCCTTTTCTCACACTTTCTCTCCCCACCCTTTTCTCAAACTCTCTCTCCCCACCCTTTTCTCAAACTCTCTCTCCCCACCCTTTTCTCAAACTCTCTCTCCCCACCCTTTTCTCAAACTCTCTCTCCCCACCCTTTTCTCAAACTCTCTCTCCCCACCCTTTTCTCAAACTCTCTCTCCCCACCCTTTTCTCACACTTTCTCTCCCCACCCTTTTCTCAAACTCTCTCTCCCCACCCTTTTCTCAAACTCTCTCTCCCCACCCTTTTCTCAAACTCTCTCTCCCCACCCTTTTCTCAAACTCTCTCTATCCACCCTTTTCTCAAACTCTCTCTCCCCACCCTTTTCTCACACTCTCTCTCCCCACCCTTTTCTCACACTCTCTCTCCCCACCCTTTTCTCAAACTCTCTCTCCCCACCCTTTTCTCAAACTCTCTCTCCCCACCCTTTTCTCAAACTCTCTCTCCCCACCCTTTTCTCACACTCTCTCCCCACCCTTTTCTCACACTCTCTCCCCACCCTTTTCTCACACTCTCTCTCCCCACCCTTTTCTCAAACTTTCTCTCCCCACCCTTTTCTCACACTTTCTCTCCCCATCCTTTTCTCAAACTCTCTCTCCCCACCCTTTTCTCAAACTCTCTCTCCCCACCCTTTTCTCAAACTCTCTCTCCCCACCCTTTTCTCACACTCTCTCTCCCCACCCTTTTCTCACACTCTCTCTCCCCACCCTTTTCTCAAACTCTCTCTCCCCACCCTTTTCTCACACTTTCTCTCCCCACCCTTTTCTCACACTCTCTCTCCCCACTCTTTTCTCACACTTTCTCTCCCCATCCTTTTCTCAAACTCTCTCTCCCCACCCTTTTTTCAAACTCTCTCTCCCCACCCTTTTCTCAAACTCTCTCTCCCCACCCTTTTCTCAAACTCTCTCTATCCACCCTTTTCTCAAACTCTCTCTCCCCACCCTTTTCTCAAACTCTCTCTCCCCACCCTTTTCTCACACTCTCTCTCCCCATCCTTTTCTCAAACTCTCTCTCCCCACCCTTCTCTCACTCTCTCCTTCTCTCTCTCCCCACCCTTCTCTCACTCTCTCCTTCTCTCTCCCTACCCCTTTCTCTCATTGTCACCCTACCCCTCTTTCTCCCTCTCTCCCTCCTTTTCTCTCTCCATCCCTCTCCCTCACTATCTCAGTCCCTCCAGTGGAAGGGTTCAGTTTATATGCCGAGGAGCCGGGACGTTACTGAACACAAATGCCAACATAAAGCGCACAGGAAACCAAAACCACAGGACAGCTCCCTACAGGAAGTACTACAGCATGTAGACTGTACTGTTGTTTCACAAGCGGGTGTACACACACACACACACACACACACACACACACACACACACACACACACACACACACACACACACAAGCACGCACACACAAACACACAAACATACACGCACACAAACACACACACAGGCACACACACACACACACACAGACAAGCACACAAACACACACATACACACACACACACAAGCACACACACACACACACACACAGACAAGCACACACACACACACACACACACACACAGACACACAAGCACACAAGCATGCACACACACACACACACACACACACACACAGAAAAGCACACACACACACACAAACACACACACACACACAAACACGCACACACACGCACACACACGCACACCAGCACGCACACACACACGCACACACACACACACACACACACACACACACAAACACACACACAAACACACACACACACACACACACACACACACACAAACACACCAGCACACAAACACACGCACACATACTCACATACCCCCCCCTCCCCCCAGACACACAAACACACACAAACAGGCTGGTTATAGCTGATCCATTGGTCTCTTTCCAGATGTCTCCGTGGCCTCATCACTCTCTCGGCTGCTTCAGAAAGGCTGGGACTCACAGGAAAGGAGACGGCAGGAGGAACTGTGATCAGTGCTGAACAAACCCTTCAATTATACATTCCTCAGTCCTCTCTCTCTCTCTCCGTCTGCTGTTCTATAAATAGGACAGGAAGATAAAAGAGTGCACCTGTTCCTCTCTCTCTCTCTGTCTCTGTCTCTCTCTCTCTGTAGTACACAGTGCTGTCCCCAGCACAGCGAGGGTCCGGAAGTAAAGACCTCCAGGTTGAATGGGAGCGCCGCAGAGGGTCAGACATCTTTAAACTCGCTGGGGGGCACCACAAAAGCCCCCACGACCGGTCACCTATTTCTGTGTTGACCTCTCACCTCTGACCTGACCCTACCTGCTCAAAACTGAACCGCAGGGCTCCTGGCCTTTCCACAACAAAGGAGGATACGCTGTATGGCACTCAAACAGCACTGTCTGAGCCAGCCGCATAACAAAGGTTTTACAAAGCGCATGTACACACACACACACGTGTACACACATGCACACATGCGCGTGAATAAGTCTGTACACATAACACTACTACTACTACTGCAAGTGGTAATAGTCATAGTTAATAAGGTACAGCTCAACAAAAAGTTGATTGCCATTTGTCCATCTCCCACTGCTTTAAACAACTTAAACATTGAGCTTCTATACCCACATAGAACTGACCTTACCTGACCTTGACCTTTAACCCAATGACCTAATCAGTTCAGCTGCCCTCTGTGGAAAGTTACCATGTCTGATTTGTTGACGATCCCTCCAAGATATTTGTCTTGGACAGTGCGATGCATATACGCACGGATGAACAACTGGAAAACTGTATGCATTCCGCCTCCTCAAAAATTATATAACAATAATAATAAAAATAATAATCATTTACATCAGTAAAGTAAAAAAAAAATATGCAAAATGTAGGGAGTGAATAACATTTTTCTCATTCCAAATGTCCTCTAATTCAATGCACTGAGAGCTGGAGCACTGAATCACATCTCTGTTTGTGTCAGACAGATTACCCAGCAGCCACCTGCACATGAGATGCGCATGCAGCCTCCTTATGTGGGAAACATCTGGGGAGGTTCGTCATCATCACACATTGGCCAGCCATCTGATTCACATCGCTAACAATCAAACGCCATGGAGGCCACGGTTCTCCACCGGAAAAAGGTGACCAGCCCCCTCCGGGTTGGAGGAGAGCTCCTGCCTCAAGTGGAGGAGTTTAAGTATCTTGGGGTCTTGTTCAAGAGTGAGGGAAGGATGGAGCGTGAGATTGACAGACGGATCGGAGCAGCGCCAGCAGTAATGCGGTCATTGTACCGGTCTGTTGTGGTGAAGAAGGAGATGAGCTCTCAATTTACCAGTCAATCTACGTTCCTACCCTCACCTATGGCCATGAACTCTGGGTCATGACCGAAAGAACGAGATCTCGGGTACAAGCGGCTGAAATGGGTTTCCTCCGCAGGGTGGCGGGCCGCTCCCTTAGAGATAGGGTGAGGAGCTCTGTCACCCGGGAGGAGCTCAGAGTCGAGCCGCAGCTCCTCCACGTCGAGAGGGGCCAGCTGGGGTGGCTCGGGTATCTTTATCGGATGCCCCCTGGACGCCTTCCTGTGAAGGTGTTCCAGGCATGCCCCACCGGGAGGAGGCGCCGAGGAAGACCCAGGACACGCTGGAGGGACTATGTCTCTCGGCTGGCCTGGGAACGCCTCGGGATACCCCCGGGAGAACTGGAGGAAGTGTCCGGGGAGAGGGAAGTCTGGGCATCCCTGCTTAGACTGCTGCCCCCGCGACCCGGCCCCGGATTGAGCGGAAGATGATGTGATGTGTGAACAATCAAACGATGTGTCAGCCATACAGAGTGGACTACACAAGTCAATCATTTTTATCCTGCTAGAGGTTTTGTGCAGGAAATTTTTGCCCGCGATTTTCTTCCCGGTTGCTGATTTGTTAAGCCGCTGTGCTACTTGGACAAAAGAGAAATGTTCTGCATAAACTGTGTCAGTACTGCACTGACAAAACTGGCTGGTGAGGCGATGGGGCGGGAGTGTCCCGCATGGAATGTTCCGGCACCTCTCAGCCCCCGTCGTGCATCCATGTGCCTAAACGTGCCAAACCTGCCGCGCTCCGCCTGTTACCACGGCAACACTGGCGTCCTGCTGTGCACCTGGGCTGTGGGAGGGGGTGGGCTGTACACCTGTCCCCGGAAGAAACGGATCCTCCGGTCAAGTTCCGCCTTATATATCAGAGAGAGGCTGCTGCTGGACCATACGGTGAAATTTAATTCACCTCAATCAATGAACATCAAGATGAGCTGCTAATTAGCCCAATCAAGTGTGCTGAATTAGGCTTCAAGTGCGACAGGATACAAGCTCTCCAGGCACAGGGCTGGACACCTCTCGGCCAGAATGTCTGACTGGAACTGACAAGTTTGGGGGTTTAAGCAAAAGTGGGGCCACAGTAGGCTCAGTGTGGCAGTTGGGCCCTTGAGCAAGGCTCTTAACCCCACATTACACTAGGGAGAATGGTTCGAGCATAGTCTAATGAACTGAAAGTCAGTTCAGATAAAATCATCAGCTAAATAACAAATGAAGACCACAATAGAAAAATGATCAGAGTCACGTTTTCATGTTGTGGAGAAATTATTAATTAAAAATAGTGCCATGGGCCCGGTAGCTCACCTGGCCACTCAAGGGAAACGCCTTGAAGAAATTTAGTGTCCTAATGGGTGGGAAGATACTTGTCAAGTTTCAGCCTCATTGGTCAAGAAGTTTTAGAGAAGAAGAGTTTTAAAGGTTTCAGTGTAACTTAGAAAGGTCAAACAAAGTTGAAGGTCAAAGCAAGGTCAAAATACAAAATACGGAAAAACTCGTATTATATGTGATGTATCTTGCTACTCATTACCTACATAGCAAATTTCAGCTGAATATGTGCAATAATAGCTTTCAGATGGCCAATTATAATCGGATGGGAACGCCTTGAACAAAACTTAGTGTCCTCATAGGCAGGAAGGTACCTGTCAAGTTTCACCTTCACTGGCCAAGTAATTTCGGAGAACATGATTTTCAAAGATTTCAATGTAACTCAAAGGGCTTGTATAAAGTTGAAGGTGAAAGCAAGGTCAAAATTCGAAATACGGGAAAAGCCGTATGATATGTGATGTATCTTGCCACGTGCTGACTACATAGCAAATTTCAGCTGAATATGTGCATAAATAGCTTTCAGATGGCAAATTATGTGATTTTCATTGAAATCGGATCGCAACGCCTTTAACAAACTTTGGTTTCCTCATGGGTAGGAAGGTACCTGTCAAGTTTCAGCTTCATAGGCCCAGTGGTTTCGGAGGAGAAGATGTTTACGGACGACGAGCGACGACGAACGACAGACAAACAGGCCATGACATAAGGTCATGTGACTTCCTCGTCAGGTGAGCTAAAAATTCAAAACAATCATAGAAACAAAGCACTGAAAAAATATGCAAGAAATATAAAATATATCAAATTATTATACATATTAAATAATATATAATATCAAATGTTTACAAAAAAGCAAAATATTTTTATTGGCCAGACAGACAGAGTTCTGCCGTTGTCATGGAGTTGGAAGCAGCAGTCAAACTAACTATTTGAGGTGAATTTGGTACTGTCATATTGACAAAAAGATTGGTCGGTTATGAAACAACATAAAATACAGATAGATCTAAAATAAAGAATGCGTTTGAGAAGAGGCTGACAGAATCAATATCGATCAAGGATGCCCAAAAAAATGAGGAACTCCCAGGGGGGAAATTACAGCAGTGCTTGAGGTCAACGTCTTTCCCTGAGAAGCTGTGTCCAGTCGGTTACCATGGAGATGGCGTCTTGTGCCTGAGACAATAGCCAACACTTCGTGCGAAGGACCTCGTAAAAATTACTGCGCATACTCAGGACGTACACCCTAAAGCTGCCTTCACACCGGACGCGAAACGAATTTTTCGCACGACAGATTACATTCAAGGTGAATACACTTTGCATTGACTTTGAATGAAAGTAGTCACGCGAAAAATTTGTTTTGCATCCGGTGTGAAAGCAGCTTAAGAAAGTGCATCTGCCTGACAAGTCATAGTCTGATTCGATCCCTGCCGATTCGTCCTAATTTTGTATTGTATTTATATATTTTTGTCACTCTGGCATTACGCTTTTTATATCAACAAGCTTTCGATAGAAATTTGAGAATTCAAAGCGCTTTTGTAAAGTGATACGAAGAATGTAAGCTGGTTGCTGTAGGCAATAACAATACCTTCTAGATTGTTTGATTTGCAGAGGATTTACTTCGTTCAAAGTTGTTAGCATGCGCAGTAACTGACAGCTCCTTTAAGTATGAACTAATTTCTGCCATCCCACAACTTTCTGAAGACGCCTGTTGACACATCAAGCGTTAAACAGCCTTCAGTGGAGGGAAACCTGTCTTACAAGAATAAAAGAGCCATTAGTACACAGACACGTCTTACAAGCATATATCAGCCTTTAGTCGACACGTCTTACAAGCATATATCAGCCTTTAGTTGACCCATCTTACAAGCATATATCAGCCTTTAGTTGACAGACACGTCTTACAAGCATATCAGCCTTTAGTCGACAGACACGTCTTACAAGCAAATATCAGCCTTTAGTCGACAGACACGTCTTACAAGCATATATCAGCCTTTAGTCGCCAGACAAGTCTTACAAGCATATATCAGCCTTTAGTCGACAGACACGTCTTACAAGCATATATCAGCCTTAAGTCGACAGACACGTCTTACAAGCATATATCAGCCTTTAGTCGACAGACACGTCTTACAAGCATATATTAGCCATTAGTCGACAGACATGTCTTACAAGCGTATATCAGCCTTTAGTCGACAGACACGTCTTACAAGCGTAAATCAGCCTTTAGTCGACAGACACGTCTTACAAGCGTAAATCAGCCTTTAGTCGACAGACACGTCTTACAAGCGTAAATCAGCCTTTAGTCGACACGTCTTACAAGCATATATCAGCCATTAGTCGACAGACACGTCTTACAAGCATATATCAGCCTTTAGTCGACAGACACGTCTTACAAGCGTATATCAGCCTTTAGTCGACAGACACGTCTTACAAGCGTAAATCAGCCTTTAGTCGACAGACACGTCTTACAAGCGTAAATCAGCCTTTAGTCGACACGTCTTACAAGCATATATCAGCCATTAGTCGACAGACACGTCTTACAAGCATATATCAGCCTTTAGTCGACAGACACGTCTTACAGGCATATATCAGCCTTTAGTCAACAGAAATGACCTACAAGCATATCAGCCTTTAGTCGACAGACATGTCTTACAAGCATATATCAGCCTTTAGTCGACAGACACGTCTTACAAGCGTATATCAGCCTTTAGTCGACAGACACGTCTTACAAGCATATATCAGCCTTTAGTCGACAGACACGTCTTACAAGCATATATCAGCCTTTAGTCGACAGACATGTCTTACAAGCGTATATCAGCCTTTAGTCGACAGACACGTCTTACAAGCGTAAATCAGCCTTTAGTCGACAGACACGTCTTACAAGCATATATCAGCCTTTAGTCGACACGTCTTACAAGCATATATCAGCCATTAGTCGACAGACACGTCTTACAAGCATATATCAGCCTTTAGTCGACAGACACGTCTTACAAGCATATATCAGCCTTTAGTCGACAGACGCGTCTTACAAGCATATATCAGCCTTTAGTCGACAGACACGTCTTACAAGCGTATATCAGCCTTTAGTCGACAGACACGTCTTACAAGCATATATCAGCCTTTAGTCGACAGACACGTCTTACAAGCATATATCAG
>CM056582.1:7221629-7224129 GCA_029721435.1 Gymnothorax reevesii
ACAACCTTTACCATCAACACACCTCAGTCTGCACAGCCTTTACCATCAACACAACTCTGTCTGCACAGCCTTAACCATCAACACAACTCTGTCTGCACAGCCTTAACCATCAACACAACTCTGTCGACACAACCTTTACCATCAACACAACTCTGTCTGCACAGCCTTTACCATCAACACAACTCAGTCTGCACAGCCTTTACCATCACCACAACTCAGTCTGCACAGCCTTTACCATCAACACAACTCTGTCTGCACAGCCTTTACCATCACCACAACTCAGTCTGCACAGCCTTTACCATCAACACAACTCTGTCTGCACAGCCTTTACCATCAACACAACTCTGTCTACACAGCCTTAACCATCAACACAACTCTGTCAGCACAACCTTTACCATCAACACAACTCTGTCTGCACAGCCTTTACCATCAACACAACTCTGTCTGCACAGCCTTTACCATCAACACAACTCTGTCTGCACAGCCTTTACCATCAACACAACTCTGTCTGCACAGCCTTTACCATCAACACAACTCTGTCTGCACAGCCTTTACCATCAACACAACTCTGTCTGCACAGCCTTTACCATCAACACAACTCTGTCTGCACAGCCTTTACCATCAACACAACTCTGTCGACACAACCTTTACCATCAACACAACTCTGTCTGCACAGCCTTAACCATCAACACAACTCTGTCTGCACAGCCTTTACCATCAACACAACTCTGTCTGCACAGCCTTTACCATCAACACAACTCTGTCTGCACAGCCTTTACCATCAACACAACTCTTGTCCGCTGCCATTCACGTACAGGACTAAGGTTTGCACCCCAAAAGCCCATTTCAAAAATGCAGCGCACAATATTTACAAACACGTAAACCAGCCGCTTCATCTAAAAAATCCTCCAACACACAAACACACACACACACACACAAACACACACACAAACAAACAAACAAACAAACACACACACACAAACAAACACACACACACACACACACACATAAACAAACACAAACAAACACACGCACACACACACACACACACACACACACACTCAAACTGAAGCAAACAGGAGAAGATTCCATCCATAAAAACCTCGAACAGCCACTCACACACTGCATCGGCGCACATAAAGACACACACAGGCACAAACAAACACACACACACGTGCACACTGAACCAGAACAATAAAACCACCAAGTATGATACACTGCAAAAAGTGAAAGATGAAAATACTAGGTGAGATGAATTTACTTATTTTAAGAGTTAAAACACCTATTTCTATCACAAGTTGGACAAAAATATGAGAGATAACTTTGACAAGTTGCCAATGGAATACAAAATTTTCACTCGTCAAGCAAAGAGTAACTTGAAATAAGTGTCTATTTGCTGGACAAGTAAAATGTTCTTATTCCATTGGCAACTAGTCAAAGTTACTTTTTTTGTCCAACTTACAAAAGTTGTGATAGAAATAGGTGTTTTAACTCTTAAAATACAACCACAATTCCGAAATAGTTGGGACAAAGTGTAGATTGTGAATAAAATCAAAACGTAATGATTTTGAACTCCAGCTAGTATTTTATTCACAATAGAACAGAGATAACATAATGTTGAAACTGAAAGATTTTGCAATTTTTTCCACAAAATGAGCTCATCTCAAATTTGATAGCTGCTACAGGTCTCAAAAAAGTTGGGACAGGGGCCTGTTTACCATGCTGGTGAGTTCTGGGTCTCCTTTGACAGACTTTTTGTTTAATTATGTGCCAAATGTCCTCAATCGGTGAAAGATCAGGACTTCAGCACACGGACTCTTCTACTATGAAGCAATGCCGTTGTAATAGCTGCAGTGTGTGGCTTTGCATTGTCCTGCTGAAATACACAAGGCCTTCCCTGGAATAGACGTCGCCTGAAGGGGAGCATATGTTGCTCTAAAACCTTTATATACCTTTCAGCATTCATGGTGCTTTTTAAAACATACAAGTGTCCCACACCATATGCACTAATGAATCCCCATACCATCAGAGATGCTGGCTTTTGAACTGAACACTAATAACAGGAGGGGCGGTCTTTCTCCTCTTTAGCCTGGAGGAAACAACGCCAATGATTTCTATCATGAATGTCAAATTTGGACTCGTCTGACCACAGGACACATTGACAATTTGCTACAGTCCATTTTAAATGAGCCTTGGCCCACAGAACACGGCGGCGCTTCTGGATCGTGCTAAACAATGGCTTTCTTTCTGCATGAAAGAGTTTTAGGAGGCATCTGTGGATGGCACAGCAGACTGTGTTTACAGACAGTGGTTTCTTGAAGTATTCCTGGGCCCATTTAGTAATGTCAATGCCAGAATCATGCTGGTGAGTGATGCAGTGGCGTCTGAGGGCCCGAAGATCACAGGCATCCAGTAAAGGTCTTCGGCCTTGTCCTTTTACGCACAGGGATTTTTCTAGCTTCTCTGAATCTTTTGATGATGTTATGCACTGTCGATGATG
>CM056582.1:7226629-7229129 GCA_029721435.1 Gymnothorax reevesii
AAGACCTTTACTGGATGCCCGAGATCTTCGGGCTCTCAGACACCACTGCATCGCTCACCGGCATGATTCTGTCATTGACATTACTAAATGGGCCCAGAAATACTTCAAGAAACCACTGTCTGTAAACACAGTCCGCTGTGCCATCCACAGATGCCACCTAAAACTCTTTCATGCAAAAAGGAACTCATTGTTGAGCATGATCCAGAAGCCCAGTGTTCTGCGGGCCAAGGCTCATTTAAAATGGACTGTAGCAAAGTGGCAAAGTGTCCTGTGGTCAGACGAGTCCAAATTTGACATTCTTGTTGGTAATCATGGGTGTCGTGTCCTCCGCGCTAAAGAGGAGAAAGACCATCCCTCCTGTTATCAGTGTTCAGTTCAAAAGCCAGCATCTCTGATGGTATGGGGATGCATTAGTGCATATGGTGTGGGACACTTGCATGTTTTAAAAAGCGCCATCAATGCAGAAAGGTATATAAAGGTTTTATAGTAACATATGCTCCCCTTCAGGCGACATCTATTCCAAGGAAGGCCTTGTGCATTTCAGCAGGACAATGCAAAACCACATACTGCAGCTATTACAACAGCATGTCTACGTAGAAGAAGAGTCCGTGTGCTGAACTGGCCTGCCTGCAGTCCTGATCATTCGCCAAGTGAGAAAATTTTGTGCATAATTAAACAAAAAGTCCGTCAAAGGAGACCCAAAACTCTCGAGCAGCTGGAAGCCTGTATTAAACAAGAGTGGGATCAAATTCCAATGGCTAAACTCAAGAAACTTGTCTCCTCAATGCCCAGAGGCCTCCACTCTGTGTTAAAAAGAAGAGGGGATGCTACACCATGGTAAACAGGCCCCTCTCCCAACTTTTTTGAGACCTGTAGCAGCTATCAAATTTGACATGAGATCATTTTGTGGATGAAATTGTAAAATTTCTCAGTTTCAACATTTGCTCTGTTATGTCTGTTCTATTGTGAATTAAATACTGGCTGGTGTGATTTGAAAGTCACTGCGTTTTGATTTTATTCACAATTTCTTCTCTCCCTGTGACCTGGGAGGAGGAGCCCTGTGCTTCTGTCATGAGGACTGATATGGGCTGGTGCTTAAAAGTGAGACCGTTATGTTCCACTGTCCACCATACAAACACACACACGCACACACACACACACACGCACACACACACACACACACACACACGCACACACACACACACACGCACATGCACACACACACACACACACACACACACACACACACACGCACGCACGCACGCACATACACACACGCGAGTGCCCGCACGCACAGACGTGCACACACACACACACACACACGCACACACAGACACAGACACACACACGGGCGCGCACGCACACACACACACACACATGCACACACAGACACAGACACACACACGGGCGCGCACGCACACACACACACACATGCACACACAGACACAGACACACGCACGCGCACGCGCACAGCACAGAGAAGCACAGACCAGCGCACAGAAGCACAGACCAGCACAGAGAAGCACAGACCAGCACAGAGAAGCACAGACCAGCACAGACCAGCGCACAGAAGCACAGACCAGCGCACAGAAGCACAGGCCAGCACAGAGAAGCACAGACCAGCACAGACCAGCGCACAGAAGCACAGACCAGCACAGACCAGCGCACAGAAGCACAGGCCAGCACAGAGAAGCACAGACCAGCACAGACCAGCGCACAGAAACACAGACCAGCACAAAGAAGCACAGACCAGCACAGAGAAGCACAGACCAGCACAGAGAAGCACAGACCAGCGCACAGAAGCACAGACCAGCACAAAGAAGCACAGACCAGCACAGAGAAGCACAGACCAGCGCACAGAAGCACAGAGAGAAGCACAGACCAGCACAGAGAAGCACAGACCAGCACAGACCAGCGCACAGAAGCACAGACCAGCACAAAGAAGCACAGACCAGTGCACAGAAGCACAGACCAGCACAAAGAAGCACAGACCAGCACAGAGAAGCACAGACCAGCGCACAGAAGCACAGAGAGAAGCACAGACCAGCACAGAGAAGCACAGACCAGCACAGACCAGCGCACAGAAGCACAGGCCAGCACAGAGAAGCACAGACCAGTGCACAGAAGCACAGACCAGCACAGAGAACCACAGACCAGCACAGAGAAGCACAGACCAGCGCACAGAAGCACAGAGAGAAGCACAGACCAGCACAGAGAAGCACAGACCAGCACAGACCAGCGCACAGAAGCACAGGCCAGCACAGAGAAGCACAGACCAGTGCACAGAAGCACAGACCAGCACAGAGAACCACAGACCAGTGCACAGAAGCACAGACCAGCACAGAGAACCACAGACCAGCGCACAGAAGCACAGACCAGCGCACAGAAGCACAGAGAGAAGCACAGACCAGCACAGAGAAGCACAGACCAGCCCACAGAAGCACAGACCAGCGTGAAAATGAGTGCAGGTATCTGGATGCCAGTTTGTTTCCACCCATTC
>CM056582.1:7234129-7346629 GCA_029721435.1 Gymnothorax reevesii
AAACAGCATAAACCTGGACAGATGTGTTTTTGTGGTGTTTCTGAAAATGTAATGAATGTTAAAATTACAAATATGAAAGTAAGATCTGTACAAAAGTAGGACTTTGAAGAGAGGACTGTACAAGATGTTAATTTGTGGAACTTGTCTGATGTCAGTGTGCTGGAGCTCTGCTGCTCTCAGACTGATGGGGACATCAGCACTGGAGTGTTGTGTAATGGGACATTCATCATGCGGCAGTGATTATGCACTGAAAAGGGTTAATGTTGGAATATACTGCTGCAGGCAAGACACTGCCAGCATCAACCTCACCCATTATACACACACACACACACACACACACACACACACATACATACATACATACATACACACTCAGACATACACTCACGCACACACTCACTCGCAAACACACACTCACACAAACACTTATGCAAATATGCATATACAGATACTTTATATCGTCTCACACGCACACACTCACCCGAACACACACACACACACACACACACGCACGCATGCACACAGACACACTCACACACACATTTCCCCAGCACATTGCAGCTGTACAGGCCCCGTTCTGAGGCAGTACCAGTGGCTGTGTCATGAGTCACATGATCAAGAAGTCCCTCCCTTCAGCTTGAAACAGACTGGGATCACAGCCTGAAAGGATAGGAAAACTTATGGTGAACTTGCATTGTCAAATGAAGTACATAATGCCTGCAGTCCAAACTGATAAGCCATTATTTTAATTACATTTTTTTCACTGTATTATCCTTGTTTAAACAGTGCAAAATCCCATACACTTCAGAATCTGCCATCGCCGCTATAAAAAATAAGTAACCAACCAAACAATGGGAAATATCCTCCCCAGACCGGTGTGTGACGTCATGAGGGCTGGACATGCCTTTCGAGGTTACTCACAGTATAAGCATTAAAAGTTGCATGGATAATCAAGAGTGTTTAGAGAGATACCAGTTGTTTGAACTACAACCGATTGTTTGCCGGAAATCTATATTTAATCCTCGACAATGCCGCAAAGCTCGGCTGTTGGGTATTCTAACGAAACGGGCGATCCAAATCTGACTGATGTGACCTTTCACCAATTTACCCTTAAATAAAAGAGCTACCAGCCCGGGTGATATCAGCATCCTCTTCCAGCCAAAGTAACATGGCGACCTTCTTGTGCTGTCCGATACATTTAACATTAAACTGCAGTTTGCAGGACACAAAAAAAAAGAAAAATTGCTTATTGTTTTGGATAGCAGAGATTATGTACTATTTTGGCGATGCAATTTCACCATAGGCTCTCTTACCCTTTAAGTAGTCTCTTCCTGAAAATGAGTCATTAAACCTCTTCATAACTGCTCCTCCCATATCCTCACTCACAGGACAGCCCTCACTCCTGACGGCACTGATCCCCTTCCTCATACCGCGGAAAAACGAAGATACGCACCACTCACTACCGCACCAATTTACTGAACAAAACACATGCAGGCGTAGAGTCGCACAATGCACTTAAACCCGCACACGTGCACTTAATCAACAGAACACACTTCAGAAGTACGACCTGAACTCATCCTCCTGCTCATCCCACATCATCAGCTCATCCCACATCATCTCCTCATCCCACATCATCCCCTCATCCCACATCATCCCCTCATCCCACATCATACCCTCATCCCACATCATCCCCTCATCCCACATCATCAGCTCATCTCACATCATACCCTCATCCCACATCATCTCCTCATCCCACATCATCCCCTCATCCCACATCATCAGCTCATCCCACATCATACCCTCATCCCACATCACACCCTCATCCCACATCATCTCTTCATCCCACATCATACCCTCATCCCACATCATCCCCTCATCCCACATCATCCC
Organism: Gymnothorax reevesii; assembly: GCA_029721435.1. Classification (NCBI taxonomy): domain Eukaryota; kingdom Metazoa; phylum Chordata; class Actinopteri; order Anguilliformes; family Muraenidae; genus Gymnothorax; species Gymnothorax reevesii. Next base: position 7,236,020 of record CM056582.1, read on the forward strand.
CTCATCCCACATCATACCCTCATCCCACATCATCTCCTCATCCCACATCACACCCTCATCCCACATCATCTCTTCATCCCACATCATACCCTCATCCCACATCATCAGCTCATCCCACATCACACCCTCATCCCACATCATCTCTTCATCCCACATCACACCCTCATCCCACATCATCCCCTCATCCCACATCATCCCCTCATCCCACATCATCAGCTCATCCCACATCATCTCCTCATCACACATCATCCCCTCATCCCACATCATCCCCTCATCCCACATCATCCCCTCATCCCACATCATCAGCTCATCCCACATCATCTCCTCATCCCACATCATCCCCTCATCCCACATCATCCCCTCATCCCACATCATCTCTTCATCCCACATCATACCCTCATCCCACATCATACCCTCATCCCACATCACACCCTCATCCCACATCATCTCTTCATCCCACATCACACCCTCATCCCACATCATCCCCTCATCCCACATCATCCCCTCATCCCACATCATCAGCTCATCCCACATCATCTCCTCATCCCACATCATCACCTCATCCCACATCATCCCCTCATCCCACATCATCCCCTCATCCCACATCATCCCCTCATCCCACATCATACCCTCATCCCACATCATCTCCTCATCCCACATCACACCCTCATCCCACATCATCTCTTCATCCCACATCATCAGCTCATCCCACATCATCCCCTCATCCCACATCATCCCCTCATCCCACATCATCCCCTCATCCCACATCATCCCCTCATCCCACATCATACCCTCATCCCACATCACACCCTCATCCCACATCATCTCTTCATCCCACATCATCAGCTCATCCCACATCATCTCCTCATCCCACATCATCTCTTCATCCCACATCATCAGCTCATCCCACATCATCTCCTCATCCCACATCACACCCTCATCCCACATCATCTCTTCATCCCACATCATCAGCTCATCCCACATCATCTCCTCATCCCACATCATCACCTCATCCCATATCATACCCTCATCCCACATTATCTCTTCATCCCACATCATCTCTTCATCCCACATTATCTCCTCATCCCACATCATCTCCTCATCCTACATCATCCCCTCATCCCACGTCATACCCTCATCCCACATCATCTCTTCATCCCACATCATCTCCTCATCCCACATCATCACCTCATCCTGCATCATGTCTTCATGCCACATCATCCCCTCACATCACATCATCTCCTTATCCCACATCCCCTCATCCTGCATCATCTCTTCATTCCGCATCATCCCCTCATCCCACATTATTTCTTCATCCCACATCCCCTCATCCAACATCATCCCCTCATTCCACATCATCGCCTCATCCCGCATCATCTCTTCATCCCACATCATGTCATTTCATATATTTTCTCATCCCACATCATGCCCTCATTCCACATCATCTCCTCATCACCTCACTGGCTCCTCTCATAACACAAGAGTCATTGTGTGACCAATGGAGATGGACGACACACAAAATCAAAGCCAAGCTGATTGTTAAACCTCCTCCTGTGTGTCAGGATCTATGGACACGCAACAAGTCTCTCGTGAGGCATCACGCTGGCTTCCCAGAGTGCCATAACACTGCGCGCATTACCTATTACCCCCACCAACTCCTAACACTTCTGGAACATTCCAGGAACACTCAGAAAGTGTTCACATGCACTCTGAGATTAGAGGTGTGTCCAAAGAGCCTCATATTGAACTAAAAGTAACACTGCTGGGACTCACAGAGGCCATCGTTCTGATTCACTACTAAAAAGAGAAAGAAAAAATATGGACAGTGGATTAAGGCGAGTCAATAAGGGATATGCACTGTAGCATTATCTCATAAGGACTGTGAAAGGGCTCAGCTCATCTGTATGAGTTATGAACCATTCCTCTCTGACTTTGAAAGGATGTATCCATCGCTCAGGGACTTCTTCTACGACTGTGTTCAGACTGCAGACAAATCAGATTTCAATCTCAAATCTTCATAAAATCGATGTTGAAAGGCCCCAGGTGGGTTTCAAACCCACAACCTTCTCGCTCTGAGGTCACAGCACTGCCACTGTGCACTCAGGCCCTGCCCCTTCCACATCACAATGTCCAGGTATTGCTGTACCAGATGTTTTACGATTCGTAATGCAAACTCACTCACCTTCACCATCTTGCCATGTTGGGGTTGTGCGTAATCCTCCCCCTCAAAGACCCGCTAACATGCTAAAGACATTCCCAGCCTTACAGCAGCGCGCTGTCATAACTGCTCACTTAGACAGTTAGGGAAATATTTCAGCACGTCCCTGAACACTTCAGCGATATAATCTGTGTCTTTGTGAGCAGCGGAGCCTGATTGAGGACGACACAGAGGAGTGCACATCCCACCAATCACTGAATATCAAAATACTGTCAAAGACGGAGAACACTGCAATTAAGAAGACACAGTACGATTAGTGTTTACATGTCAAATAAGGTCCACGGCATTTGGATGTCGATGCGCTTTTAAAGTTCTATGCCAAATGCACAAATTTTCCCCACACTGATGCAAAGTGACACTTTTTAAAGTGCTGTTTATGGCTTTAATTTCAGGGGAATTTACATGCATGTCAAAAGAATCCAAACCCGTTGGAAACACTACCTATTGCGAGGCCTGTCAGCATTTGGAGATGAAAACGCAGAATGCAATCGAAGTGCTTCTACTGAAAGACATTACATGAGATTAGTATTTATTTGCCAGACATCCTGATGCAAATTGAAGAAGAATAATTACGTTTCTACATCCAGAAGGTCACTGGTACAGCTGTTCAGCGCAGATCAGATAAGGTATGATTCATATAAAATATCAGTAACATCGCTCACAAACTGCCAACCGCAGACCAGAACAAAGGCATAAGTCAAATAAAGCCACAAGATGTGATTAATAACAAAACAAACAGACTGAGGAGTGACTGCAATTTAAAAAACAACACCTACAAAACAAGATACAGATACAGTCTGACATTGTATGCAAAGACACTATTGAAAAAGATGGAGAACCGTGATGGGGAGAGTATTGAGAAATAGGAGACCTAGGATCAGGCTCCGTCTGAAGAGATGAGTCCTCAGAAACACAGAAGATCTGTAGCCATCGCCCTCCTGCTTCGAGAGTTTGGTGTCCAGCCAAACTTCAGCGTGCAGAATACTGAGTACGCAAATAAATTAGGCTATTTATCCAACACCGCGACGCCGGGTGTTAATTATTACTGATTCACAAGCCTGTATTTGACTGACACAGTTCCGAGATTCAGCACAGATGCTCGCCAACCAGAAAAAGCAGCTGCAGCACTGAGGACCATTCCGCTCCGGGCTCTCTGTCAGCCGCGTTCCCCGTGCCCAAAAAAACAAGTCAAGGAAAACTTCTTTTAAACCCCCTGCGCTCCGTATTGGACCGTATGTGATGTATCTCACTCGGTGATGCATGAGCTCTTTACAATGGCACTTGTCAGAGGGTGGAATATATTAGGCAGCGAGTGAACATTTTGTCCTTAAAGCTGATGTGTCAGAATCAGGAGAAATGGGCGAGCGGAAGCATGTGAGCGACTTTCACAAGAGCGGAATTATGATGGCTTGATGACTGGGTCAGAGCATCTCCGAAAGGGAAGCTCTTGTGGGCCGTTCCTGGTCCGCAGTGGTCAGCAGTGACCAAAAGTTGGTCCAAGGAAGGAAAACCAGTGAACCGAGGACAGAATCATGGGCGGCCAAGGCTGACTGATGCCAATGAGGAGCGAAGACTGGCCCGTGTGGTCCACTCTGACAGAAGAGGTAGTGTAGCTCAAATTGCTGAAAATGTTACTGCTGGTTCTGAAAGGTGTCAGAGCACACAGTGCAGCACAGATCAGCTGTAGCTTAAAATAAGGTTACCGTAGATGCCTCCATAACAAGCAGTTACAACGCGCAGAGTCCCAAAACAAGCTCTAATGTCACCGATTCTTATCTAGATTTATTAAAATTCTGATTGATTAAAAGTTCTGTTTGTCTGAAAAAATACAATTCTGTTGTTCAAATGACGTGGAAAAGTTTCTACCAAGGCTACAATGTGCTTGCGATTGGCAGGCTATCTAAATTAGCAAAATTTCAAAGCCTGGTCACATTATCACTTAAAACTGCAAAATTTTGATGCTGTGCCGCCACAGAAAAAGCTTTGGTTACTGAGTTCTGTCAGAGCACCAGGGAGCCATTTCTACATCCAACCCACGAGGTCAGGGTAACAGGGCCCGGTCAGGGTAACTGTACCACAGGTGAGGGCCCGGTAAGGGCAACTGTACCGCTGGTGAGGGCCTGGTCAGGGTAACTGTACCGCTGGTGAGGGCCTGGTCAGGGAAACTGTACCGCTGGTGAGGGCCTGGTCAGGGAAACTGTACCGCTGGTGAGGGCCTTGTCAGGGTAACTGTACCACAGGTGAGGGCCTGGTCAGGGTAACTGTACCGCTGGTGAGGGCCTTGTCAGGGTAACTGTACCACAGGTGAGGGCCTGGTCAGGGTAACTGTACCGCTGGTGAGGGCCTGGTCAGGGTAACTGTACCGCTGGTGTGGGCCTGGTCAGGGTAACTGTACCACAGGTGAGGGCCTGGACAGGGTAACTGTACCACAGGTGAGGGCCTGGTCAGGGTAACTGTACCACAGCTGAGGGCCTGGTCAGGATAACTGTACCACAGGTGAGGGCTTGGTCAGGGTAACAGTACCACAGGTAAAGGCCTTGTCGGGGTAACTGTAGAGCAGGTGAGGGCCTGGTCAGGGTAACAGTACCACAGGTGAGGGCCTGGTCAAGGTAACTGTACCACAGGTGAGGGCCTGGACAGGTTAACTCTACCACAGGTGAGGGCCTGGACAGGGTAACTGTACCACAGGGGAGGGCCTGGTCAGGGTAACTGTGCCACAGGTGAGGGCCTGGACAGGTTAACTCTACTACAGGTGAGGGCCTGGACAGGGTAACTGTGCCACAGGTGAGGGCCTGGTCAGGGTAACTCTACCACAGGTGAGGGCCTGGTCAGGGTAACTGTACCACAGGTGAGGGGCTGGACAGGTTAACTCTACCACAGGGGAGGGCCTGGTCAGGGTAACTGTACCACAGGTGAGGGCCTGGACAGGGTAACTGTACCACAGGTGAGAGCCTGGACAGGTTATCTCTACCACAGGGGAGGGCCTGGTCAGGGTAACTCTACCACAGGTGAGGGCCTGGACAGGTTAACTCTACCACAGGTGAGGGCCTGGTCAGGGTAACTGTACCACAGGTGAGGGCCTGGTCAGGGTAACTGTACCACAGGTGAGAGCCTGGACAGGTTAACTCTACCACAGGTGAGGGCCTGGTCAGGGTAACTGTATCACAGGTGAGGGCCTGGTCAGGGTAACTGTATCACAGGTGAGGGCCTGGTCAGGGTAACTCAACCACAGGTAAGGGCCTGGACAGGGTAACTGTACCACAGGTGAGGGGCTGGACAGGTTAACTCTACCACAGGTGAGGGCCTGGTCAGGGTAACTGTACCACAGGTGAGGGCTTGGACAGGGTAACTCTACCACAGCTGAGGGCCTGGACAGGGTAACTGTACCACAGGTGAGGGCCTGGACAGGGTAACTGTACCACAGCTGAGGGCCTGGACAGGGTAACTGTACCACAGGTGAGGGCCTGGACAGGTTATCTCTACCACAGGGGAGGGCCTGGTCAGGGTAACTGTATCACAGGTGAAGGCCTGGTCAGGGTAACTCAACCACAGGTAAGGGCCTGGTCAGGTTAACTCTACCACAGGTGAGGGCCTGGACAGGGTAACTGTACCACAGGTGAGGGGCTGGACAGGTTAACTCTACCACAGGTGAGGGGCTGGACAGGTTAACTCTACCACAGGGGAGGGCCTGGTCAGGGTAACTGTACCACAGGTGAGGGCCTGGACAGGGTAACTGTACCACAGGTGAGAGCCTGGACAGGGTAACTGTACCACAGGTGAGAGCCTGGACAGGTTATCTCTACCACAGGGGAGGGCCTGGTCAGGGTAACTGTACCACAGGTGAGGGCCTGGACAGGTTAACTCTACCACAGGTGAGGGCCTGGACAGGGTAACTGTACCACAGGTGAGGGCCTGGTCAGGGTAACTGTACCACAGGTGAGGGCCTGGTCAGGGTAACTGTACCACTGGTGAGAGCCTGGACAGGTTAACTCTACCACAGGTGAGGGCCTGGTCAGGGTAACTGTATCACAGGTGAGGGCCTGGTCAGGGTAACTCTACCACAGGTAAGGGCCTGGTCAGGTTAACTCTACCACAGGTGAGGGCCTGGACAGGTTAACTCTACCACAGGTGAGGGCCTGGACAGGTTAACTTTACCACAGGTGAGGGGCTGGACAGGTTAACTCTACCACAGGTGAGGGCCTGGTCAGGGTAACTGTACCACAGGTGAGGGCCTGGACAGGGTAACTGTACCACAGGTGAGGGCCTGGTCAGGGTAACTGTACCACAGGTGAGGGCCTGGACAGGGTAACTGTACCGCCGGTGAGGGCCTGGTCAGGGTAACTGTAGCGCAGGTGAGGGCCTGGTCAGGGTAACTGTAGTGCAGGTGAGGGCCCGGTCAGGGTAACTGTACCACAGGTGAGGGCCTGGTCAGGGTAACTGTACCACAGGTGAGGGCCTGGACAGGGTAACTGTACCACCGGTGAGGGCCTGGTCAGGGTAACTGTAGCGCAGGTGAGGGCCTGGTCAGGGTAACTGTAGCGCAGGTGAGGGCCTGGTCAGGGTAACTGTACCACAGGTGAGGGCCTGGTCAGGGTAACTGTACCGCCGGTGAGGGCCTGGACAGGGTAACTGTAGCGCAGGTGAGGGCCTGGTCAGGGTAACTGTAGCGCAGGTGAGGGCCTGGTCAGGGTAACTGTAGCGCAGGTGAGGGCCTGGTCAGGGTAACTGTAGCGCAGGTGAGGGCCTGGTCAGGGTAACTGTACCGCAGGTGAGGGCCTGGACAGGGTAACTGTTCCGCCGGTGAGGGCCTGGTCAGGGTAACTGTACCGCCGGTGAGGGCCTGGTCAGGGTAACTGTAGCGCAGGAGAGGGCCTGGTCAGGGTAACTGTAGCGCAGGTGAGGGCCTGGTCAGGGTAACTGTATTACGGGTGGGTGGTTGTGCAGTCAATACAAAAGCAAAAGTGCAATAGTCCCACCCCATTGACCCTAAAAGCCCTTCCCCCCCAAGGATAAACCCACCCTTCATTCTGTCTGCACCTGAAGATCATCTCACACTGAGAGGGTATGAGGAAAGAACGGAGAGAGAGAAACAGAGAGAGGAATAAGAGAGGGAGAAAGGGAGAGAGAGGGAGAGGGGGGGGCCTGGGAGGGGGTGAAAGAGAGAAAGGGAGTTGGAGGGGGAGGGAGAGAGAGAGGGAGAGTGAGGGATGGAGGGGAGAGAGAGAGGGATGGAGAGAGAGGGATAGAGGGGAGAGAGAGAGGGATGGAGAGTGATTTTTCCTTGGGACCATCTCATTACTGCCCAGCCTGTGTGTAATGGAGTGCGTGTGCACGCGTGTGTGTGTTCGTGTGTGAGTGTGTGTGTGTGCACACGCGTGTGTGTCTGCGTGTGGGCGTGCGCGGGTGTGTGTGTGTGTAGGGAGTAACAGGGCAGTTGTATCCTCCCTGAATGCCTGCACTGCCTGTCACCATCTGCTCACTGAGTCGTGCAGCAGGTCCTGCTGGAGAAATGTGTTCTCTCTGCTGCCCTCTCCCCCTCCATCCCTCTCTCTCTCTCCATCCCTCCCCCTCCATCCTTCTCTCTCTCCCCTCCATCCCTCCCCCCTCCATCCCTCTCTCTCTCCCCTCCATCCATCCCCCTCCATCCCTCTCTCTCCATCCCTCCCTCTCTCCCCTCCATCCATCCCCCTCCATCCCTCTCTCTCCATGCCTCTGAGAGCCAATATGGCCACAAATTCTACAGCTCATTTCCATACCGCCACTCCAGAAGGGTGCCTGGCTTTACTGGAATTTATTTGAGGGAAAACTGGTTTGGTCTGATGTTCTCCCCGTGTTGCGTGGGTTTTCGCCGGGTACTCCGGTTTCCTCCCACAGTCCAAAGACATGCATATCAGGCTAATTGGAGACACCAAATTGCCCATAGGTATGAGTGTGAGAGTGAATGGTGTGTGCGCCCTGCGATGGATTGGCAAGCTGTTCAGGGTGGGTCCCTGCCTTTGCCCGTAGTCAGCTGGGATAGGCTCCAGCTCGCCCCGTGACCCTAGTGAGGAATAAGCGGGTATAGAAAATGGATGGATGGTTTGGTCTGAGGCGAGCCTGTCCCAGTCTAATTTAAGAACCTTGCTGATAATGTCCATCTGGCACCACAGAATTATGCTGCCAAAATGCAGCAAGAAACCTTTAAAACCACCACCCCCTCCCCTCCATAATATTTTCACATTAAACTGGGTCATACTTACAGTCCACCCCCTTATTCAAAATAAAAAAAATACATTTTAAAAAATTAATTGATTGATAAATAACCAGGTTAAACTGATCGCAAACAAATACTCATGTACAAGACTAAGCTGGCCAAGATTACATGCGTGTGATCAGTAAACACAAAGATTGTCAAGCACAAAAATGATACATATCTAAACATGAAATAAAAGGAAAATTAGTTTAAATTGGATTGAAATTCAATGAGTTACAATGCTTTTCAGCTGCATGAGGACAGCCATTGACTGAGATGCCACAGTACCTTAGTCCACAGTTTATACACAGCCCATGCTATGACTAATATGGTCCATAGTTTTTACACAGCCCATGCTCTGTCTAATGTGGTCCATAGTTTTTATACAGCCCATGCTCTGTCTAATGTGGTCCATACTTTTTATACAGCCCATGCTCTGTCTAATGTGGTCCATAGTTTTTATACAGCCCATGCTCTGACTAATGTGGTCCATAGTTTTTACACAGCCCATGCTCTGACTAATGTGGTCCATAGTTTTTACACAGCCCATGCTCTGACTAATGTGGTCCATAGTTTTTACACAGCCCATGCTCTGTCTAATGTGGTCCATAGTTTTTATACAGCCCATGCTCTGTCTAATGTGGTCCATAGTTTTTAAACAGCCCATGCTCTGACTAATGTGGTCCATAGTTTTTACACAGCCCATGCTCTGACTAATGTGGTCCATAGTTTTTACACAGCCCATGCTCTGTCTAATGTGGACCATAGTTTTTATACAGCCCATGCTCTGACTAATGTGGTCCATAGTTTTTACACAGCCCATGCTCTGACTAATGTGGTCCATAGTTTTTACACAGCCCATGCTCTGACTAATGTGGCCCATAGTTTTTACACAGCCCATGCTCTGACTAATGTGGTCCATAGTTTTTATACAGCCCATGCTCTGTCTAATGTGGTCCATAGTTTTTATACAGCCCATGCTCTGACTAATGTGGCCCATAGTTTTTACACAGCCCATGCTCTGTCTAATGTGGTCCGTAGTTTTTACACAGCCCATGCTCTGTCTAATGTGGCCCATAGTTTTTACACAGCCCATGCTCTGTCTAATGTGGTCCGTAGTTTTTACACAGCCCATGCTCTGTCTAATGTGGTCCATAGTTTTTACACAGCCCATGCTCTGACTAATGTGGTCCATAGTTTTTACACAGCCCATGCTCTGACTAATGTGGTCCATAGTTTTTACACAGCCCATGCTCTGTCTAATGTGGTCCATAGTTTTTACACAGCCCATGCTCTGTCTAATGTTGTCCGTAGTTTTTACACAGCCCATGCTCTGACTAATGTGGTCCATAGTTTTTACACAGCCCATGCTCTGTCTAATGTTGTCCGTAGTTTTTACACAGCCCATGCTCTGACTAATGTGGTCCATAGTTTTTACACAGCCCATGCTCTGACTAATGTGGTCCATAGTTTTTACACAGCCCATGCTCTGTCTAATGTGGTCCATAGTTTTTACACAGCCCATGCTCTGTCTAATGTTGTCCGTAATTTTTACTCAGCCCATGCTCTATCTAATGTGGTCCATAGTTTTTACACAGCCCATGCTCTGTCTAATGTGGTCCATAGTTTTTACACAGCCCATGCTCTGTCTAATGTGGTCCATAGGTTTTATACAGCCCATGCTCTGACTAATGTGGTCCATAGTTTTTATATAGCCCGTGCTCTGACTAATGTGGTCCATAGGTATTATACAGCCCATGCTCTGTCTAATGTGGTCCATAGTTTTTACACAGCCCATGCTCTGTCTAATGTGGTCCATAGTTTTTACACAGCACATGCTCTGACTAATGAGGTCCATAGTTTTTATATAGCCCGTGCTCTGACTAATGTGGTCCATAGTTTTTACACAGCACATGCTCTGACTAATGAGGTCCATAGTTTTTATATAGCCCGTGCTCTGACTAATGTGGTCCATAGTTTTTACACAGCCCATGCTCTGACTAATGTGGTCAATAGTTTTTATATAGCCCGTGCTCTGACTAATGAGGTACATAGGTTTTATACAGCCCATGCTCTGTCTAATGTGGTCCATAGTTTTTACACAGCCCATGCTCTGTCTAATGTGGTCCATAGTTTTTACACAGCACATGCTCTGACTAATGAGGTCCATAGTTTTTATATAGCCCGTGCTCTGACTAATGTGGTCCATAGTTTTTACACAGCCCATGCTCTGTCTAATGTGGTCCATAGTTTTTACACAGCCCATGCTCTGACTAATGTGGTCCATAGTTTTTATATAGCCCGTGCTCTGACTAATGAGGTACATAGGTTTTATACAGCCCATGCTCTGTCTAATGTGGTCCATAGTTTTTACACAGCCCATGCTCTGTCTAATGAGGTCCATAGTTTTTACACAGCCCATGCTCTGACTAATGAGGTCCATAGTTTTTACACAGCCCATGCTCTGTCTAATGTGGTCCATAGGTTTTATACAGCCCATGCTCTGACTAATGTGGTCCATAGTTTTTAAACAGCCCATGCTCTGTCTAATGTGGTCCATAGTTTTTATATAGCCCTTGCTCTGACTAATGTGGTTCATAGTTTTTACACAGCACATGCTCTGACTAATGAGGTCCATAGTTTTTATATAGCCCGTGCTCTGACTAATGTGGTCCATAGTTTTTACACAGCCCATGCTCTGACTAATGTGGTCCATAGTTTTTATATAGCCCGTGCTCTGACTAATGAGGTACATAGGTTTTATACAGCCCATGCTCTGTCTAATGTGGTCCATAGTTTTTACACAGCCCATGCTCTGTCTAATGTGGTCCATAGTTTTTACACAGCACATGCTCTGACTAATGAGGTCCATAGTTTTTATATAGCCCGTGCTCTGACTAATGTGGTCCATAGTTTTTAAACAGCCCATGCTCTGACTAATGTGGTCCATAGTTTTTATATAGCCCGTGCTCTGACTAATGAGGTACATAGGTTTTATACAGCCCATGCTCTGTCTAATGTGGTCCATAGTTTTTACACAGCCCATGCTCTGACTAATGTGGTCCATAGTTTTTACACAGCCCATGCTCTGTCTAATGTGGTCCATAGTTTTAACACAGCCCATGCTCTGTCTAATGTGTTCCATAGTTTTTACACAGCCCGTGCTCTGACTAATGTGGTCCATAGTTTTTACACAGCCCATGCTCTGTCTAATGTGGTCCATAGTTTTTATACAGCCCATGCTCTGACTAATGTGGTCCATAGTTTTTATATAGCCCGTGCTCTGACTAATGTGGTCCATAGTTTTTACACAGCCCATGCTCTGTCTAATGTGGTCCATAGTTTTTACACAGCCCATGCTCTGACTAATGTGGTCCATAGTTTTTATATAGCCCGTGCTCTGTCTAATGTGGTTCATAGTTTTTATACAGCCCATGCTCTGACTAATGTGGTCCATAGTTTTTATACAGCCCATGCTCTGACTAATGTGGTCCATAGTTTTTATATAGCCCGTGCTCTGACTAATGTGGTCCATAGGTTTTATACAGCCCATGCTCTGACTAATGTGGTCCATAGTTTTTATATAGCCCGTGCTCTGACTAATGTGGTCCATAGGTTTTATACAGCCCATGCTCTGACTAATGTGGTCCATAGTTTTTATATAGCCCGTGCTCTGACTAATGAGGTACATAGTTTTTATATAGCCCGTGCTCTGACTAATGTGGTCCATAGGTTTTATACAGCCCATGCTCTGACTAATGTGGTCCATAGTTTTTATATAGCCCGTGCTCTGACTAATGTGGTCCATAGGTTTTATATAGCCCGTGCTCTGACTAATGTGGTCCATAGGTTTTATACAGCCAATGCTCTGACTAATGTGGTCCATAGTTTTTATACAGCCCGTGCTCTGACTAATGTGGTCCATAGGTTTTATACAGCCCATGCTCTGTCTAATGTGGTCCATAGTTTTTATATAGCCCGTGCTCTGACTAATGTGGTCCATAGGTTTTATACAGCCCATGCTCTGACTAATGTGGTCCATAGTTTTTATACAGCCCGTGCTCTGACTAATGTGGTCCATAGGTTTTATACAGCCCATGCTCTGTCTAATGTGGTCCATAGTTTTTATATAGCCCGTGCTCTGACTAATGTGGTCCATAGGTTTTATACAGCCCATGCTCTGACTAATGTGGTCCATAGTTTTTATACAGCCCATGCTCTGACTAATGTGGTCCATAGGTTTTATACAGCCCATGCTCTGACTAATGTGGTCCATAGGTTTTATACAGCCCATGCTCTGACTAATGTGGTCCATAGTTTTTACACAGCCCATGCTCTGACTAATGTGGTCCATAGTTTTTACACAGCCCAAGTTCTGACTAATGAGGTCCATAGTTTTTACACAGCCCAAGCTCTGACTAATGAGGTCCATAGTCTTTATACAGCTCATGCTCTGTCTAATGTGGTCCATAGTTTTTACACAGCCCATGCTCTGACTAATGTGGTCCATAGTTTTTATACAGCCCATGCTCTGACTAATGTGGTCCATAGTTTTTACACAGCCCATGCTCTGACTAATGAGGTCCATCGTCTTTATACAGCTCATGCTCTGTCTAATGTGGTCCATAGTTTTTACACAGCCCATGCTCTGACTAATGTGGTCCATAGTTTTTATACAGCCCATGCTCTGACTACTGTGGTCCATAGTTTTTCCACAGCCCATGCTCTGACTAATGTGGTCCATAGTTTTTACACAGCCCATGCTCTGTCTAATGTGGTCCATAGTTTTTTCACAGCCCATGCTCTGTCTAATGTGGTCCATAGTTTTTACACAGCCCATGCTCTGTCTAATGTGGTCCATAGTTTTTACACAGCCCATGCTCTGACTAATTTGGTCCATAGTTTTTATACAGCCCATGCTCTGACTAATGAGGTCCATAGGTTTTATACAGCCCATGCTCTGTCTAATGTGGTCCATACTTTTTATACAGCCCATGCTCTGTCTAATGTGGTCCATAGTTTTTACACAGCCCATGCTCTGTCTAATGTGGTCCATAGGTTTTATACAGGCCATGCTCTGACTAATGAGGTCCATAGGTTTTACACAGCCCATGCTCTGTCTAATGTGGTCCATAGTTTTTACACAGCCCATGCTCTGACTAATGTGGTCCATAGATTTTACACAGCCTGTGCTCTGACTAATGTGGTCCATAGTTTTTACACAGCCCATGCTCTGACTAATGTGGTCCATAGTTTTTACACAGCCCAAGTTCTGACTAATGAGGGCCATAGTTTTTACACAGCCCAAGCTCTGTCTAATGTGGTCCATAGTTTTTACACAGCCCATGCTCTGTCTAATGTGGTCCATAGTTTTTACACAGCCCAAGCTCTGACTAATGAGGTCCATAGTCTTTATACAGCTCATGTTCTGACTAATGTGGTCCATAGTTTTTACACAGCCCAAGCTCTGTCTAATGTGGTCCATAGTTTTTACACAGCCCATGCTCTGTCTAATGTGGTCCATAGTTTTTACACAGCCCAAGCTCTGACTAATGTGGTCCATAGTTTTTACACAGCCCATGCTCTGTCTAATGTGGTCCATAGGTTTTACACAGCCCATGCTCTGACTAATGAGGTCCATAGTCTTTATACAGCTCATGCTCTGACTAATGTGGTCCATAGTTTTTACACAGCCCATGCTCTGACTAATGTGGTCCATAGGTTTTATACAGCCCATGCTCTGACTAATGTGGTCCATAGTTTTTACACAGCCAATGCTCTGACTAATGAGGTCCATAGGTTTTACACAGCCCATGCTCTGTCTAATGTGGTCCATAGGTTTTATACAGCCCATGCTCTGTCTAATGTGGTCCATAGGTTTTACACAGCCCATGCTCTGTCTAATGTGGTCCATAGGTTTTATACAGCCCATGCTCTGTCTAATGTGGTCCATAGTTTTTACACAGCCCATGCTCTGACTAATGAGGTCCATAGTTTTTACACAGCCCATGCTCTGTCTAATGTTGTCTGTAGTTTTTACACAGCCCATGCTCTGTCTAATGTGGTCCATAGTTTTAATACAGCCCATGCTCTGTCTAATGTGGTCCATAGTTTTTACACAGCCCATGCTCTGTCTAATGTTGTCCGTAGTTTTTACACAGCCCATGCTCTGTCTAATGTGGGCCATAGTTTTTACACAGCCCATGCTCTGTCTAATGTGGTCCATAGTTTTTATACAGCCCATGCTCTGTCTAATGTGGTCCATAGTTTTTACACAGCCCATGCTCTGTCTAATGAGGTCCATAGGTTTTATACAGGCCATGCTCTGTCTAATGTGGTCCATAGGTTTTATACAGCCCATGCTCTGACTAATGTGGTCCATAGTTTTTACACAGCCCATGCTCTGACTAATGAGGTCCATAGTTTTTACACAGCCCATGCTCTGTCTAATGTGGTCCATACTTTTTACAAAGCCCATGCTCTGACTAATTTGGTCCATAGTTTTTATACAGCCCATGCTCTGACTAATGAGGTCCATAGGTTTTATACAGCCCATGCTCTGACTAATGAGGTCCATAGTTTTTACACAGCCAATGCTCTGACTAATGTGGTCCATAGTTTTTACACAGCCAATGCTCTGACTAATGAGGTCCATAGGTTTTAGACAGCCCATGCTCTGTCTAATGTGGTCCATAGTTTTTATACAGCCCATGCTCTGTCTAATGTGGTCCATAGGTTTTACACAGCCCATGTTCTGACTAATGTGGTCCATAGGTTTTATACAGCCCATGCTCTGTCTAATGTGGTCCATAGTTTTTACACAGCCCATGCTCTGACTAATGAGGTCCATAGTTTTTACACAGCCCATGCTCTGTCTAATGTTGTCCGTAGTTTTTACACAGCCCATGCTCTGACTAATGTGGTCCATAGTTTTAATACAGCCCATGCTCTGTCTAATGTGGTCCATAGTTTTTACACAGCCCATGCTCTGACTAATGTTGTCCGTAGTTTTTACACAGCCCATGCTCTGTCTAATGTGGGCCATAGTTTTTACACAGCCCATGCTCTGTCTAATGTGGTCCATAGTTTTTATACAGCCCATGCTCTGTCTAATGTGGTCCATAGTTTTAACACAGCCCATGCTCTGTCTAATGAGGTCCATAGTTTTTACACAGCCCATGCTCTGTCTAATGTGGTCCATACTTTTTATACAGCCCATGCTCTGACTAATTTGGTCCATAGTTTTTATACAGCCCATGCTCTGACTAATGAGGTCCATAGGTTTTATACAGCCCATGCTCTGTCTAATGTGGTCCATAGTTTTTACACAGCCCATGCTCTGACTAATGAGGTCCATAGTTTTTACACAGCCCATGCTCTGTCTAAAGTGGTCCATACTTTTTATACAGCCCA
Source organism: Gymnothorax reevesii (assembly GCA_029721435.1). NCBI lineage: Eukaryota > Metazoa > Chordata > Actinopteri > Anguilliformes > Muraenidae > Gymnothorax > Gymnothorax reevesii. The sequence continues at coordinate 7,251,883 of CM056582.1, forward strand.
TGCTCTGACTAATTTGGTCCATAGTTTTTATACAGCCCATGCTCTGACTAATGAGGTCCATAGGTTTTATACAGCCCATGCTCTGTCTAATGTGGTCCATACTTTTTATACAGCCCATGCTCTGTCTAATGTGGTCCATAGTTTTTACACAGCCCATGCTCTGTCTAATGTGGTCCATAGTTTTTACACAGCCCATGCTCTGACTAATGTGGTCCATAGGTTTTATACAGCCCATGCTCTGACTAATGAGGTCCATAGTTTTTACACAGCCCATGCTCTGTCTAATGTGGTCCATAGTTTTTACACAGCCCATGCTCTGTCTAATGTGGTCCATAGGTTTTATACAGCCCATGCTCTGACTAATGAGGTCCATAGGTTTTATACAGCCCATGCTCTGACTAATGAGGTCCATAGGTTTTATACAGCCCATGCTCTGACTAATGTGGTCCATAGTTTTTACACAGCCCATGCTCTGTCTAATGTGGTCCATAGTTTTTACACAGCCCATGCTCTGACTAATGTGGTCCATAGGTTTTATACAGCCCATGCTCTGACTAATGAGGTCCATAGTTTTTACACAGCCCATGCTCTGTCTAATGTGGTCCATAGTTTTTACACAGCCCATGCTCTGTCTAATGTGGTCCATAGGTTTTATACAGCCCATGCTCTGACTAATGAGGTCCATAGGTTTTATACAGCCCATGCTCTGACTAATGAGGTCCATAGGTTTTATACAGCCCATGCTCTGACTAATGTGGTCCATAGTTTTTACACAGCCCATGCTCTGTCTAATGTGGTCCATACTTTTTATACAGCCCATGCTCTGTCTAATGTGGTCCATAGTTTTTACACAGCCCATGCTCTGTCTAATGTGGTCCATAGTTTTTACACAGCCCATGCTCTGTCTAATGTGGTCCATACTTTTTATACAGCCCATGCTCTGACTAATGTGGTCCATAGTTTTTATACAGCCCATGCTCTGACTAATGTGGTCCATAGTTTTTACACAGCCCATGCTCTGTCTAATGAGGTCCATAGGTTTTATACAGCCCATGCTCTGACTAATGAGGTCCATAGTTTTTACACAGCCCATGCTCTGTCTAAAGTGGTCCATACTTTTTATACAGCCCATGCTCTGACTAATTTGGTCCATAGTTTTTATACAGCCCATGCTCTGTCTAATGTGGTCCATAGTTTTTACACAGCCCATGCTCTGTCTAATGTGGTCCATAGGTTTTATACAGCCCATGCTCTGACTAATGTGGTTCATAGTTTTTATACAGCCCATGCTCTGTCTAATGTGGTCCATAGTTTTTACACAGCCCATGCTCTGTCTAAAGTGGTCCATACTTTTTATACAGCCCATGCTCTGACTAATTTGGTCCATAGTTTTTATACAGCCCATGCTCTGACTAATGAGGTCCATAGGTTTTATACAGCCCATGCTCTGTCTAATGTGGTCCATACTTTTTATACAGCCCATGCTCTGACTAATTTGGTCCATAGTTTTTATACAGCCCATGCTCTGACTAATGAGGTCCATAGGTTTTATACAGCCCATGCTCTGTCTAATGTGGTCCATACTTTTTATACAGCCCATGCTCTGTCTACTGTGGTCCATAGTTTTTACACAGCCCATGCTCTGTCTAAAGTGGTCCATACTTTTTATACAGCCCATGCTCTGACTAATTTGGTCCATAGTTTTTATACAGCCCATGCTCTGACTAATGAGGTCCATAGGTTTTATACAGCCCATGCTCTGTCTAATGTGGTCCATACTTTTTATACAGCCCATGCTCTGTCTAATGTGGTCCATAGTTTTTACACAGCCCATGCTCTGTCTAATGTGGTCCATAGGTTTTATACAGCCCATGCTCTGACTAATGTGGTTCATAGTTTTTATACAGCCCATGCTCTGTCTAATGTGGTCCATAGTTTTTACACAGCCCATGCTCTGTCTAATGTGGTCCATAGGTTTTATACAGGCCATGCTCTGACTAATGTGGTCCATAGATTTTACACAGCCTGTGCTCTGACGAATGTGGTCCATAGTTTTTACACAGCCCATGCTCTGACTAATGTGGTCCATAGTTTTTACACAGCCCAAGCTCTGACTAATGAGGTCCATAGTCTTTATACAGCTCATGCTCTGTCTAATGTGGTCCATAGTTTTTACACAGCCCAAGCTCTGACTAATGTGGTCCATAGTTTTTACACAGCCCATGCTCTGTCTAATGTGGTCCATAGGTTTTACACAGCCCATGCTCTGACTAATGTGGTCCATAGGTTTTATACAGCCCATGCTCTGACTAATGTGGTCCATAGTTTTTACACAGCCCATGCTCTGACTAATGTGGTCCATAGTTTTTACACAGCCCATGCTCTGACTAATGTGGTCCATAGTTTTTACACAGCCCATGCTCTGACTAATGTGGTCCATAGTTTTTACACAGCCCATGCTCTGACTAATGTGGTCCATAGGTTTTATACAGCCCATGCTCTGACTAATGAGGTCCATAGTTTTTACACAGCCCATGCTCTGACTAATGTGGTCCATAGTTTTTACACAGCCCATGCTCTGACTAATGTGGTCCATAGTTTTTACACAGCCCATGCTCTGACTAATGTGGTCCATAGTTTTTATACAGCCCATGCTCTGTCTAATGTGGACCATAGTTTTTACACAGCCCATGCTCTGCCTAATGTGGACCATAGTTTTTATACAGCCCATGCTCTGTCTAATGTGGTCCATAGTTTTTACACAGCCCATGCTCTGTCTAATGTGGTCCATAGTTTTTACACAGCCCATGCTCTGTCTAATGTGGTCCATAGTTTTTATACAGCCCATGCTCTGTCTAATGTGGTTCATAGTTTTATACAGCCCATGCTCTGACTAATGTGGTCCATAGTTTTTACACAGCCCATGCTCTGTCTAATGTGGTCCATAGTTTTTACACAGCCCATGCTCTGTCTAATGTGGTCCATAGTTTTTATACAGCCCATGCTCTGTCTAATGTGGTTCATAGTTTTTATACAGCCCATGCTCTGTCTAATGTGGTCCATAGTCTTTATACAGCCCATGCTCTGTCTAATGTGGTCCATGATTTTTACACAGCCCATGCTCTGTCTAATGTGGTCCATAGATTTTATACAGCCCATCCTCTGACTAATGTGGTCCATAGTTTTTATACAGCCCAAGCTCTGTCTAATGTGGTCCATAGTTTTTATACAGCCCATGCTCTGACTAATGAGGTCCATAGTTTTTACACAGCCCATGCTCTGACTAATGTGGTCCATAGTTTTTACACAGCCCATGCTCTGACTAATGTGGTCCATAGTTTTTATACAGCCCGTGCTCTGACTAATGAGGTACATAGGTTTTATACAGCCCATGCTCTGACTAATGTGGTCCATAGTTTTTACACAGCCCATGCTCTGTCTAATGTGGTCCATAGGTTTTACACAGCCCATGCTCTGACTAATGTGGTCCATAGGTTTTATACAGCCCATGCTCTGACTAATGTGGTCCATAGATTTTACACAGCCTGTGCTCTGACTAATGTGGTCCATAGTTTTTACACAGCCCATGCTCTGACTAATGTGGTCCATAGTTTTTACACAGCCCAAGTTCTGACTAATGAGGGCCATAGTTTTTACACAGCCCAAGCTCTGACTAATGTGGTTCATAGTTTTTACACAGCCCAAGCTCTGACTAATGAGGTCCATAGTCTTTATACAGCTCATGCTCTGTCTAATGTGGTCCATAGTTTTTACACAGCCCATGCTCTGTCTAATGTGGTCCATAGTTTTTACACAGCCCAAGCTCTGACTAATGAGGTCCATAGTCTTTATACAGCTCATGCTCTGTCTAATGTGGTCCATAGTTTTTACACAGCCCAAGCTCTGACTAATGTGGTCCATAGTTTTTACACAGCCCATGCTCTGACTAATGTGGTCCATAGGTTTTACACAGCCCATGCTCTGACTAATGTGGTCCATAGGTTTTATACAGCCCATGCTCTGACTAATGTGGTCCATAGTTTTTATACAGCCCATGCTCTGTCTAATGTGGTCCATAGTTTTTATACAGCCCATGCTCTGTCTAATGTGGTCCATAGTTTTTACACAGCCCATGCTCTGACTAATGTGGTCCATAGTTTTTACACAGCCCATGCTCTGACTAATGTGGTCCATAGTTTTTACACAGCCCATGCTCTGTCTAATGTGGTCCGTAGTTTTTACACAGCCCATGCTCTGACTAATGTAGTCCATAGTTTTTACACAGCCCATGCTCTGTCTAATGTGGTCCATAGGTTTTACACAGCCCATGCTCTGACTAATGTGGTCCATAGTTTTTACACAGCCCATGCTCTGTCTAATGTGGTCCATAGTTTTTACACAGCCCATGCTCTGACTAATGTGGTCCATAGTTTTTATACAGCCCATGCTCTGTCTAATGTGGTCCATAGTTTTTACACAGCCCATGCTCTGACTAATGTGGTCCATAGTTTTTACACAGCCCATGCTCTGACTAATGTGGTCCATGATTTTTACACAGCCCATGCTCTGACTAATGTGGTCCATAGTTTTTACACAGCCCATGCTCTGACTAATGTGGTCCATAGTTTTTACACAGCCCATGCTCTGACTAATGTGGTCCATAGTTCTTATACAGCCCATGCTCTGTCTAATGTGGTCCATAGTTTTTACACAGCCCATGCTCTGTCTAATATGGTCCATAGTTTTTATACAGCCCATGCTCTGACTAATGTGGTCCATAGTTTTTACACAGCCCATGCTCTGTCTACTGTGGTCCATAGTTTTTACACAGCCCATGCTCTGTCTAAAGTGGTCCATACTTTTTATACAGCCCATGCTCTGACTAATGTGGCCCATAGTTTTTACACAGCCCATGCTCTGACTAATGTGGCCCATAGTTTTTACACAGCCCATGCTCTGTCTAATGTGGTCCATAGTTTTTACACAGCCCATGCTCTGACTAATGTGGTCCATACTTTTTATACAGTCCACACTCTGAACAGCGTGGCCCCACAGTTTTTATAAATTTTACACATTGAGTGGTTCGGCCCATAGTTTTAATACATTCAATGCACCGAATAATATTCGTCTCTAGATGTTTCCAACCTATGATCAGAAAAGCTTGGTACATTGTTTTATGCAGTCTACGCTCTGAATTAATTCGTCCACTGCTGCCGCTTTGAATAGCATGGTCTGTAGTTTTTACACAATCAACACTGAATAGCTTGGTCCATATTTTTACACAGTCTACAATGTAAATAGGTCCATAATTTTATTCAGCTCATGCGATGAATAGCTTTTTCCATTGTTTTCATACAGTCTAAGCTCTGAATAGTTTGTTCCATTATGTTAACAGTAAGTGCTCTGAATGGCTTGGTCCGTGGTTTTTAAACAGTGTACGGTCTGAATAGATTTGTCCACAGTTCTTAAACAGTTCGCACTCTGAATAACTTCAGCCATGAGTTTGGAGGTGTGAGGAGGCTTGTCTCTGTTTGGACACTCCTCCTTCATGCACACAACCAAAAGAACTATGTATGACTTTTATTCTTGTAATAAGACTCAAAATCTATTTTTTCAAGCATGCAAGTTCAAAATATTAGCATAATTTAAGTCACAGCTAGTGAAACATTGTGATTCTTTCTCACCCTGTGGGCAATCTTATAATGAATCAATCTGTCTCACCTTTTCGGCAATAAAGTGTCTCATTTACCAATTTAAGAACATATAAATAGCAATACTATACTGAGCAACAAAAGAAACGCAAGTTAGCTAGTTAGTTAATGTACTCTAATGGTTACTCAGTCAAAGTGACAGCAAAATAAAGAAAAGTTTGATGAAACGAGTGTAAATGTGCACATGCTAGTAATAAATTTGATTTTCTAAAATAATTACGTGCAAACTTATTTTCCAGTCAGCCTTTAATTAAGTTGTGTTTCTTCTGTTGTTCAGTATAGATCAAAATACTCATTAAGGTTGACATTTTTGCCTCCAGTAATGCAGACATGATTTCACAGACCAGTGGAAAGGAGTCAGAAACCTGACCGCAGGGCAGTGCAGACACTGTGCCACACTCGGGCCTCACAGCAAGAGGGCTACGGGTTTGAATCCGGTCTGGGGCCTGTCGGTGTGGGTACTCCAGTTTACTCCCACAGTCCTTACACATGCATGCTAGGCTAACTGGAGACTCAAAAGTGTACCCAGGCAATAGGTTGTGACTGCATGGTGTGTAATCTCTGTGATGGATTCACAGACTGTCCATGCTGCCTACATGCCTCTCCACCAGTGCATGCTGGAAAAGGCTGGAGCTTCAGCACAAAACTGATGAGAGATAATAAGACGAGATGATGGATGTGTGGACCTCACTTACTGTCTCTCAGAGAAACCCAGAGCATTTCTCTGTCTCAGCAAAACCTGGAACACCACCTCACTTACTGTCTCTCAGAGAAACCCAGAGCACTTCTCTGTCTCAGCAGAACCTGAAAAACCACCTCACGTACTGTCTCTCAGAGAAACCCAGAGCATTTCTCCATCTCAGCAGAACCTCGAACACCACCTCACTTACTGTCTCTCAGGGAAAACCAGAGCACTTCTCTGTCTCAGCAGAACCTGAAACACCACCTCACATATAGTCTCTCAGGAAACCCAGAGCATTTCTCCATCTCAGCAGAACCTGGAACACCACCTCACTTTCTGTCTCTCAGAGAAACCCACAGCATTTCTCCTTATCAGCAGAACCTGGAACCCCTCCTCCACCTTGCCCAATGAAACACATCTCTTGTTCACTGTCCACAACAGTTTTTTGAAATCATCACTTTCACAGTCCGAGAACTGCTGGTTTTCCAGAGCCCCTTTACCTGGGACTAAGCTGTAAAGATGGCCTGGCCAATCAGAAGCACTAATTGTGTGGTTGATTAGTTAATTACCCGGGAAAAAAAAGAAACCCAGGGCTGGATTTGTATTTCAGGTCCAGGTTTGGTGATTTCGTGAAGTAGAGTATTCAGGGTCGCTTAAAACTTGATTTCTGTTGACTTGACAGCTCTGGACATGGAGGTCCGACATTCACACTCACAGCCTGATCGGGCTGCCACACCAACACAGGGGAACAAAATTTTCAGAAACCGAAAAGGCAAGGCCAAAACCCTAACCCATCTGGCAACCCAACATCCCTTCATGTCAGGTTGTCCCAAACTCAGTCTGGCACCCACGGCTTTCGGAGATGTCCACACGTTCCCCTCCTCCCTCCATTCCTCCATCACGGAGCACACCACCTCATCCTCCTCTATCTCTCCCTCTTTCCCCATCCCTCCATCACGGCCACAGAGGCACATCTCCTCCTCCTCTTCCCTCTCTTCATCCCTCCATCATTGCCTCAGCATACCTCCTCCTCCCTGCAACAGTTCTGCTGTTTTTATCTCCTTTTTCTGGCTCTCTGGCTTTGCTGAGGTAGAGTACCCACAGCACCACACACACACACACACACACAGGGGAACCCTCCACTTATCTCTGTCCGTTCCCCCACATACGGCCACAGGTGCGACATCCGTGTCGAACAAACTCGTCTCTCATCCCATCACGTTGCGGTTGTTTTCTCTCAGGACACGCATCACACATCACACTCACACACTAACGCACACCAACAAGACAGCCACAGATCACGGATGGGAAAAGACAGCAATCCTCTCAGCGGCAAGCCTCTGTAGGTTCGAGCCCAGTAAGGGGGGGTGGGGTGGGGGGGATATCCCGAAAGTGGGGCGGCATGGAGAAATGGCCAGGCTTTGATAGGGCATACACAGGACAGTAAAAGTGTCAACACAAACCGTCATCGGCACGTTCAATCTAATCTTACATTCCACGCTCAAACTGGCACACAACCCTGATGGAGGCCAATTAAATAATTAAATGCTATTTAGATTTTTTTTTTTTGTTATTTGTCACATGAACTGTCACGGGTATCACTGCAATGGCTTTGTTTTCTCGTTAACATTAATGATCTCACCCAGAAAAATCATATTTTAGAGCTTTAACTAATGATAGAAATCAAAGCTTTCAGGTATTCAGCTCGAGCAGTGGATTGGAGTGACCGCGAATCAGGCTTCAGCAATGCATTACTCTTTGAATAATTTAAAACTAGTAGGTATATCTGAAAAAACAAGTGGCTGCGTTGCAATTCACCGATATACAAAAAATGGTAAATACCAAGAAATTCACTAACCCCATTGATCAAACATGAAAAGCACAGTACCTTGGCTGTGGACCCCATATCTGCGCATTTAAATAAGAAAGGATATGGCCATTCGGTGATCTTTTTGGCGTATTTTCGCACCACGTTGTCCTCGCTGAAGAGAAACAGGGAGCGGTTGACGGTCAGGCAGTTCTGTCGGACGGGTATCGGGTTGTAGAGGGCCATGGTTCTTGCGCGCTGGGCCATAGACTGCTTGTACATCCTCTGGGTTCCGGGTGGGCCGCCCTGGCGGCTCCCACCGCGGCCGGAGCCCCCCTGGCCCGGGCCCCCGCCATACCTGGCCGGTACTTCGTCTCCAAACCTCGCCATTCTATAAACACCAAACGCCAGTCGTTACGAAGCAGCCAAGAAGGAGGTGAATATTCAGCACAACCACACCACATTACATCCCATCTACTTCAGATCATAGTTCCATACAAACGGTTTTTTCCTCAATATTTTTGCTGGTGGAAAAAAAACCCCGAAAAACAACCATGCAAACAAGCGCTGTTCATTAATAAAGTAGGCTACTGGTGAGAAAAATCAAAAGCCTGTGGCGCTGACTGGCAGCAGGTCCATTTTTAGAGCAAAACCGTTCCTGTTCAGTTCGATTCTGCCTTTAAAATATGTACGGAGATATTCCAACACATTGGCTTAGTCATATATAGCTAAGTGTTTTCAAAAATACATTTCGTTTCTTCCACAGATTGCACCTCCGATTCCTCCCATTTTTTGTCCACTTCTTTCCACGGACGCGGTTTTTCAGAAAGGCAAGCCCACGTATCGGATCCCTCGGTGTGTAAATTAATAACAGTGGCGATAATTACGACTGTACAGGCGTTGGTGATTCCGAAATTAAATAAACAGTCTATGATTAAAATAAAACACACCGACCACTTTCAAAGCATCGCATCATAAGAGATGCAGTAACTGTTTTTTTCACTCTCTTCAATGGTACAATAATCCCCTCAAAAATAATAAAAAACGTAGTTTTTTGCTATTAAGCTTTGAAAATCATTCCGTCGATGCTCCATACAGACTGCAGGAGCGCAAATTGTTGGTCTCCCCCCGCCTACACTCGGATCGCAGGCTACACAGCCACGGGGCTTCCCAGCAGACGGAACTCTCGATCATTTGCTTATGATCGGCGATTAAAGCTGGTTTGCTTGGGGAATGATCGCTTTCCCGAGGACGACGAAGGCAACGAGTCCTAAATAATCTAAGACTGAAATAAAAAAAAAAAGATTTCTTCTCAGGGACCCGAGAGCGTAGTCTTAGCCACAACCATCATCTGCACTCCGGGGAGTGTGGAGCAATCCAGGTGTAATGATATCCGAGGGAGACGTGTACGCGCACTGGAAGGACTGTCATCGACACTGAAGGAGCGATCGTAATAACCGAAGCCCTAACAATATCACAGTATCTCCCTCACCAGGGTGGATGCAAAGGAAGGACCGCAATCCTTCGGCACCCGAGCCCCGTTTATCCAGTCCTATCCGCTCCGCCTTAGACTTCGTCTCGGCTCTCGAAGAGCATCTTCACTCTATGGGTGTTCCGCCGTCAGTGACAGCCCGAGAGCCCTAAAACCAGAGGGAACACGCGAGAGCCTTTAATCAGCTCGCTGCTTGAGATACAATAAGCATCTGCTGAATTTAACGCACCCCGAGCGCCGACCACAGACCTTCGACCAGCCCTTGCAGCACATGACGCGCGCACCCCCACTGATTCGCGAGCCCACACTCTCCCCTTAGAGCACGACTCACGCAAGGGGCTCAGTAGCACTAAAACGGGAAACGCTTCCCCTTTCGCTGTCTGTAACGGCTGAACCGTGAATGCATTCGGTGTTTTTTTTACGCATCACGCAGGCTTCAACGGAGCGGTGCCTGACACCTCGACTCCATCAAGAGAGGCGGTAAAACCAGTTGCCATATTGGCTTTAATTAATGGCGTATGTTCAAGACTGACAGCCTGACAGATTCTGCTCATTCTGCTCCCTAGGTGAGACCTGAGTGTGTACTCTGATACAGCCATAACATTATATCCACTTGCCAAATATTATGTCGGTCTCCCATCTGTCACAAAAACAGCCCTGACTGTTGTGATCCTGCATTTTCTGCCATCCCATGTTTCAAGTTCTGTGCCTGGCTTAGTGCCATGTTTGACTGACCTGTGTTTCTTGACCACTGCTTATGTCTGACCATTCTCTGATTATGTACTGTGTTTTGGTATTCAGATTTTCATGTTTTATTTACCATGCCATGTTGCAGGTCCATGCATTGCACTTCGTCTTCCCCGTCTTGTCCTTAGTGTAGAGTGCCACTCATTCGGGTGATTTATTGGTTTCTGGGCTTCAATCTTCCTTCATTATCTCGTGTGCTTCATTCCTCTTACTATTACTAACACCTAACAGTTTGTTGTTTTGGATAATTACTAACCAACAATAACATTGTTTATTTGACTAAGTTACTAACAAGCGTGTAATGGTGCGATCAGGAACCAGTCGCGAGAACCAGGAAGTGCAGTAGAACTTGCTTTATTAATAAAGGGGGAGGACCCCCACAGGGCAGAAGGCAAAAGTACAGAGTCCACAATCCAAAAGTCAAAATCCAGTTGGGCAAAAATAGGATCAAAAACCAGGGCAGCAATCACAGTAATCGTAGTCGGACAGAAATGGGTCTAGTACACAGGAATAGTTCTATCAGAGAGACTAGCCAGAATCCACAGGACGTAATCCGAATCGTTACTAGGGCAGCAAACAGATCTCGTAGTCGGGCAGAAAATGGCCAAAACACACAGATGCAACAGTAATCCAAAAACACAAAGGAAAAAAATCAAAAGTCGGGCAATCCAGTCAGAAAGATAAACACTGAGTAATCAAGGCGAGAAATGTGGCACGGGAGAACGATCTGACACTGGAAGTGCTTGATCAGACATCTTAAATACACATCCAGGGTGAACACATGACCAGGGAGAACAGGTGCAATCAATGATACAATAATCAGGAGAGACACATGAGGAATAATCTAATTACACGAATCTGGCCAAAGCCAAAACGCAGACAGGGATCACAAGAGAAACCTAAGTACAAAACAACAGCTCCGGTTAAGGAGTACTAAAGTGTATAGTTTAAAGAAAAGGAAAGCACAAAGTATAAGTGGAGATCCACAGAAGCTGCAGCAGAGATAATCAGGGATAGGCAAGGAGGCGGAGACTAGAATTGGGCGACTGCTGAGAGATCGTCAGTCAATTTGTATGTGCAGCTATTCAATCCCAAGTGAATGTTAGTAAGTTAGTAAAAATATACAATGTTAATATGTGTTCGTAATTATCGAAAACAACAAACTGTTAGTATGGATTAGTAGATAGTAAAAGAGAGAGGAAGGAAGCACATGAGATAATGAAAGAAGGTTGAAACCCAGAAACCAATAAATCACCCGAATGAGTGGCACACAAGACTAGGGACCGTGGGCAAAGACCTACATAAGACAAGACTGGGTAGACGAAGTGCAATGCATGGAAAGGAAAACATGGCAAGATAACTAATGATCTAAACATGAAAAATAATTAAACAAGGAAATCCAAACTACAGAAATACAATACATAATCCTAAGAATGGTCAGTCAGAGCAATGGTCACTAAACACAGAAATCCATAAACATGGCAAAGCCAGGCACAGAACTTAAACAAGACATGAGCATAAACCAGAATCACAACAGGGTCTCCACAACTGCTTTGTGCTGTTCTTTCTCTCTCATTATCTATGCACTTCAGTACTCCGTGACCGGAGCAGTTTGTCTGTCCAGAGGTTTGTCTTGTGATCCCTGTCTGCCTTTTGGCTACGGCCAATTTCATGTGATTAGTTTGTTCCTAATGTGTCTCTCCATGATTATTGTTTCCTTTGATTGCACCTGTGTTCCCTTGTCATGTGGTTACCCGGAAATGTATATTAGATGCCTGTTTGTTACACTTCCTTGTCAGATTTCATTTCCTTGCTATCTGTGCCACGCTTCTCTTACCTTGTATCATTGTGATTATCTATCTGACTGGACCGTCCTAGACTTCGAGCTTTGCCTTCTCCCTGTACTTCACCGCAATCTTGTTTTTTGACCCATTTTTGTCTGACTACAATTTTTGTGATTGGTGCCCTGTTTACGGTTCTGGATTTCGCCCCCTTGGACTCTGATTTTGGATTGTGGACTTTGTACTGTCGCCTGCTCTGTTTGGGGGTTTCCCTCTTCAGAAATAAAGCCTCCATTTTGCATTTTACTGGTGTTTGCACTTATTTCATTTCATAAAACCTCACACTGACCCATTGAGGTACGGACTCTAGACCTCTGAACATGTGCTGTGGGATCTGGCCCTAAGATGTCAGCAGCAGCTCCTTTAATTCCTGTAAATTGTGAGGTGGGGCCTCCATCGGAGTTGTTTGTCCAGCACATCCCACTGATGCTCGATTGCACTGAGATCTGGGGAATTTGGTGGACAAATTAACCAGTAAAACTTGTTCTGTTCCTCAGACCATTCCTGAACCGTTTTTGCTGTCTGGCTGGGTGCATTATCCTGCTGGAAGAGGCCACTGTCATTAGGGAATTTTGTTTCCATGAAGAGGCATTCTTTGTCTGCAACGGTGTTTCGATAGGTGGTACACCTCAACGTGACGTCCACATGAATGGTAGGAACTATGTTTCCCAGCTGGACTTTGTCCAAAGCATCACACTGCCTCAGCTGGCTTGCCCTCTTCCCAGAATGCATCCTGGTGCCATATCTACCCCACCATCCACATGATGTCACAGAACACATGATCCATCAAACCTAGCCACCTTCTACCATTGCTTTGTGGTCCAGTTCTGATGCTCATGTGGCCACTGTAGGAGCGTTTGGCAGTGGACAGGGGTCAGCGTGGGCTCCCTGACCGGTCTGTGGCCACACAGTTCCACACACAACAAACTGCGATGCACTGTGTGTTCAAGCAATTTAAAGTCCAGCCTAGGTCGACACACTCGAGCGCTTCTCTTGAATCAAACAAAGCTGAGTTTGCGGTTTGTTTGACGGAAGGAATATTTATTGAACCTGAAAAATTAGGATTGATTGTACCTTGACTCCAGCACGAGTTGCTCCCACTGTGCAAAGTGGCGGTGAAAGACATTGTAAATCCACATATTTCTTCTTTTCCAAGTCAAATAAAGGTGCTTATTGCGGTCTAAAACTGTATGGCTGCATTCCTTGTTTAAAAGGTTTACCTTCACTAGAGAATGAGTCCCAAGCTAAATTGAGCCGAGCAGATCAGGTGCTGCGATGACCTGTCTGAAGTGGGAGGGGCCACACAAATTCCATGTTGCTCAGAGGAAGCAAAACCAATTTGAATGCGATAATCAAAGATTGTTAAATTAACATGAATGCAAAACATAAATTAAATGTTTTTTTATCTCCATAATATCTTCAAAAATAAGACTAATACAATCTGGCTCCAACACTGTGTGTTCAGATACCTTTCTATTAGGACTAGCTTGAACTTTATCTGCAGTTTGAGCTAAACGGGCCATCCTTCGCTTCCCATGTGTATCAGTCAGGCTTGGCCGCTCATGAACCTGTCGCCGGCTCACCGATTTTGCTTCCTTGGATCATTTTTGGTCACTGCTAACCACTGCAGACCAAGAACGGCCCACAAGAGCTTCCCTTTCGGAGATGCTCTGACCCAGTCATCAAGTCATCATAATTCCGCTCTTGTGAAAGTCGCTCACATGCTTCCGCTCACCCATTTCTCCTGATTCTGACACATCAGCTTTAAGGACAAAATTTTCACTTGCTGGCTAATATATTCCACCCTCTGACAAGTGCCATTGTAAAGAGATCATCTAAGTTATTCACTTCACCTGTCAGCGGTTATAATGTTGTGGCTGATCGGTCTATACGTGTGTATGTGCGTCGCTGTTTGACTGTATGTGATGTAGGGGGAGGGATAGCTGTGAACAGGGTAACCTGACTTGGGTCTGAAGAGGTCAGTACTGAATACTGATCTTCCGATTCGGTCCATGAAGGCAACTGGCAGGATTTCAGGTGTGATAAACCTCCCGTGGAGCACGATAATTCATTAAAACTCAAAAATTCAGTTCCTCATATAATGGCTGCTGGATAAGTGTCTCTATTCAGCAGACAGCCAGTGATCCGGTAAAAATCACCTTGGGACATCGATCAGATCTTATGTAACAATATATTGGCGCTGGTTCATTTTCAATAAGTAAATCCCCACTAAATCTCTGCCATTTAAAATGAGTATAGACCTCATGATTAGAAAACGGTGGTTTGAGGCAAGGCAGACTGACGGGGGTCACTGTAAATCTCTTAGTTTTCACAATGACTGTACAGTAAAAAGTGTTTCTCTTTCCGTGAATGTCTTAGTCTGGGATGCTGAGGGATTTGGGGATGAGGTCACCAGCAGCCACACACAGAATCCTAGATTTACATGTGACGTGCACCTCAGTTGTGGAAGAAGCATTCAGATCCTTTACTTGTACTCGGCACACTGTGGAAATTATCCCGTAAATCCTGCATTCAAAACCTCACATCAGCAAAAGTGCGTTATCAGCAACATTTACTGAAAGCATCACAGTAAGTGTTCTCTGTCCATTCAGAGTTTTACAATTAAGTTCTTCAATTAATTTTATTGGAGAATTTGTGTATTTGTTGCTTTTTTTATGGTTGTATTTGTTTACGGCTGGACAATTTAACTATCTACTATGCTGTTTGGTAGTTTAATCCACAGCAGTGCATCATATTCTATAAGATCATGTTTGTAGCATCGCTGTCGCGTGAGAGTCACGTAACAGTCACCTTTTCACCAACTCGGAAAAACATCCCTGTTTTCAGCCCTATAACAACTAATTTTCTTTCTAATTCCATGAGGTTTTCAAAAGTCAACATAAATTAAGAAGTTGGAGAATTTTTTCAACTAACGAAGAGATACAATCTCTCACTTAAGAGAAAAATAATAAAATCACTGAATTTGGAGATAGGCGGGTTTCACTCCACAAGGACGGCTGTGAAAATCTGTAATCTGAAAAGTATCAATTCGCAAAAGCTGTCAGGAGAGAAAAGTGCTCTATTCACTCCTGAAATATTGTAAAGTAAAAGTATGAAGGTGCATTAAAGAGGAATAGTCAAGTAATGAACTAGTACCTTAAATTTACCGTGAAGCACAGTACTTTAGTACAGAGCAAGTTGAACAACAGCGGTGGCAGATATCAGGGAAACATCTGCCACTCTTGGGTCCAGGAATCATCCAGTCAAATTCATTGGATGTGTTAGGAACGAGCAGTTATCAGATGGAGCAGAATTCTGCACTGTCCCAATACCCTGCTGAAAATGACACATGGCCTACAGCCATCCTAAAATGGTACAAACTGAGTTTTCGGCGCTTTTAGCGGGTTAAGCAGATGGCCAGCCTGTGCTGTCAGCTGGTTCACCAGTTTGAGCTCAAGCCTAAACCACTTTTCCCAAATAAAGACCAGCTGTGCGCTGTCACGGACCAGCTATAACAGTCAAAACACATCTTAAACCATCTCAAACCAATTTGAAATACCATCTGCCTTTTTCCAGAAACGGGGATTGTCAGCGAGGTGGATTTAGTACTTTGTTATAGCAAAGCGTATTTAGGTTACAGATAGCCATGATTCAAAGGCTAATGTTGAAAGGAATATTATCTGTTTTTTGGGATTGAGTGTGAGCTAGCAGTGTCAAAGTTACCAGGAAGAGCAGATATTTTACCGAACACAGACTGCCTCCTGGCCTGGAGTACTGACAGCGTTAGAAAGCAACGACTACAACAGACGCATAAAACTCACCTCCATCCATGGAGAAGAGTGTCAATTTGCAGGATTTTCACCCCACTTGTGGGAACCGGGGGCGAGATCACAAATTCTTGACGTCATATCAATCAGGTAAATGTTTATCAAATCTGGACAGATACTTTAAACAGCGAGCGCAGGGTCAGGGGCTCAGCGTGTCAGTCACTGCTGGGAGAGCTGCCTGATCCAGTGCCCAGACAAAAATGCTCTGCCGACAATTAGTTTAATTAAGTCATATAAAAACTGGTTGGTTTGCATCCCCGCCCGCCCAAGATTTCCATTCCATTTCCACTTTTAAAAATTTCTTATTTTGTTAAATCAGGCCAAAATGTAAGTGAGCAAAATGCTCAGAATCCGCATCCGTGCAGCAGACAATCAGTTTAGCTTTTAATCACAGCGCCACCTGTGGGTTTCGCAGAGTCTATTCATAATGTCTATATATGTACTTGTGAGTTGAATTTGCTGTGTTATTTGAATCTCAAACTCTTACAATAAAATGAAAAATTAATTTAAAAAAGCCCTCCCACTTGCCGCAGAAAATTGAGATGTGAAGTATGCCGACCAACTCTTTTAATATGATCTTATTGCACCATCACTGCACACCTCCTTTCGTGGATATCCTGGGCTGTTTAAAGTAAAGACTCCCATTTCAGGGCACTACTCTTTCATACCTCCCCCTTCACTGTCCATTTCACTGTTCTCTCTCTCTCTCTCTCTCTTTCTGTCACACACACACACACACACACACACACACACACACAAACTCTGTCTCACACACAGACTTTACCGTGTTTAGTCATGTATTCATTTTTGGTCACGGAAACGCTGAGTTACCGAGGCCAGCTCGTCTGAGCACATCCCCGTACAGAAGAGAGATTGAGAACCCGTCACCCGTCACGATGCTCTGGAACACACCCTTAAAAACCAGGTTCAAGGAAGCCCAGAGGGTCCAGCGACAGGAAAGATGAAGCAGGTGTCAGAATCTGAATACCTGCAGGTGTGCAAATCCAGCTCAACCGACACACTGACATTAACTGAGGAGGGTTTACACCTACAGCTCGTGCCTCACGCAGGTGTAACCAGGCTAAGTCCAACGTCAGCCAGCGAACTTACACTTTTGAATCAAACGTAGCATCAAACCGGCTTTTCATTGACAAAAACTTTCACTTGGACTCTGTACGGATTACAAGTTAAAGATTCCGCTGGTATGAGTTCAGATTTTAACCCCGGCATCTCACCAAAGGCCTGTTCATTCTCCACATTACTGCTCAGTGAAGGTGAAACTACCAATACAGTAAGCAGACATCAACCTTTTCTGTTCAATTCAGGCTCCCACACTCCCCAGTACTTCTTTACTGCTAACTGACATAGTTTTAACTGCTTAATTCGTCAAAGGTGTTAAAATCTCAATGATTACTACTTATAAACATGGGTTTAAACTTGATGACATGTCTCAGGAACAAAAAAAATTATACTCATCTCTAGATTGATGACCACTTTGAAGTGAATCCCAATAAAACAGGAGGGTTAGTGCTAGTGTTGTAGTACTTGAGACCGTTCTTGGTCTCGAGATCGGACTCAAGTACATTTTTTTAAGGTTTCAGTCTCGTCTCGGAATCGACTGCATTTTTACTCGGTCTTGTTTCACTCTCGGACAAAACAGACTCAGAATTTTTTTTCAAGACCAGTCAAGACCACACCTGCGAGCATAACTAATTTGCCTGTGAATTGTCGAGTTTATTTTTGACCTCATTGCTGTGATTGGATTCAAAACCTTCTGCTTCAAACGCAGCCAATAAACATGGGTTTAAACTTGATGACATGTCTCAGGAACAAAAAAAATTATACTCATCTCTAGATTGATGACCACTTTGAAGTGAATCCCAATAAAACATGAGGGTTAGTGCTAGTGTTGTAGTACTTGAGACCGTTCTTGGTCTCGAGATCGGACTCAAGTAAATTCTTTTAAGGTTTCAGTCTCGTCTCGGAATCGACTGCATTTTTACTCGGTCTTGTTTCACTCTCGGACAAAACAGACTCAGGATTTTTTTTCAAGACCAGTCAAGACCACACCTGCGAGCATAACACTAATTTGCCTGTGAATTGTCAAGTTTATTTTTGACCTCATTGCTGTGATTGGATTCAAAACCTTCTGCTTCAAACGCAGCCAATAACGTTAACTTGACGGCTGTACATTTATACAAAGCTTGTAGTTGGTTCAAAAACCGTTAAAGTAAGTTAAAGGGAAAAATACATACGATGTTAAAAAAAGAGGGGGAGGGAAGAGTGAAGACTGAAGTATTAAATTGTTTTATACATTCTGTGTGATGGTTTCTTGGCAAAGAAAGTAGTCACCCAGAAAACCTGATGCTTGCCCAAAAAATGGTGTTGTTAGGTAAAAGGTAAAACATGGAAAAGGAATGTTGAATAAAAATGAAGTTGTTTTCAGTTGGCTACTGTGTGTTTGGATTTGTCTGCTCATAGGAAATGGAGCTTGTCGTAAATTCTGATAGGCACGGAGTGAAGCTTGGTAACTATAGGAGCTGCTTCTCGAGCTTGAGAATCACCTGAGTGCTCATGGATGTCACCTGATTTGTCGTCACAAGATTGCTTGATTGATATGCTAGTTTACTGAAGCTCGCATTCTGAGCAGAGGCTCTGCAACATGTACCCTTAACATCCCTCCTCCTCCCCAGCTCCTCCTGTCATTTTTAGCTTCTGTAATCCTGTTCTTTCATTTCTAAACCGTCATTCAATAACAATGTCTCTTCTGTCTGAGGTCATTGTTGCTTTTGGCTCTGTTCTGTGGAAGGGGGGTTAATAGCAGCTCCCTGCCTTCGGTTCCACGCTGGACGGGCAGGGATCTCTCGAACAGAGCCATACCGCCAAACTCAATGTATGCTTCTATGTTTTAATAAATATTCTCTTCGGCAAAGTGTCCAATAAGAAATAAGCAATATTCACTCAGAAATTCACCTTTGCAATGCCTTTTGATTATTTCATCAACAGATTTCCTGTAGTACACTAAAACAAGCATATACAGTGTATGGCAATAAAAGAGGTCGAAGAAGAGGAATCTTCATCTGTTTAATGTGGGTGTTTTATCGGAATGTGGATACGTCAGATCACTTTAAGGAGAGCCTATGGTTTGCCTCTTCCACATCTGATCATAAGTGTGCCATGCCACGTAGGATTTGCATTGGTCCGAACTTGGTCTCGGCCTGCCTTAGTCTTGGTCTTGACTCAGTCGCGGCCTCTAAAAGTCGTGGTTTTGACTCGGTCTCGATACACTCCGGTCTTGGCAATGTCTTGGTCTCGGATTAGGCGGTCTTGACTACAACACTAGTTAGTGCACATGCTACGACAGAGAGTTTATATTCACACTAACCTGAATTGGCCTTTGCTCCACGAGGTCCAGTGTTTTTACGAATAAACTAGCGAATCTCACAACACACAGAAGAAGATGGGGAACTTCATCACCAACACAGCGAAACACAGGGAGTCACATTAACACAGGCACACCACATTGTTAGCCGTTAGCCCTGTCTACTTGAGCCTTTATACAGGGTCTTTCAAAAAGATCGACCCAGTTTCAATGCAGTATATTTCTTGACAGCAACCATGGGACAATTGCACAAAAAGTTACAAATGGTTTGGTACAGTGCTTCCCAACCCTCTCCCGGAGGCCCACCTGTCCTGTATGCTTTAGATCTCTCCTGCTCCAGCACAGGTGATTCACATGATCAGCTCATTAATCACATAGAGATATGTAATAGAACCAGAGAGAACGAGGAAGGACCTTTGCTTCAGCCAGTTAGCATGTTAGCCTCCTGTTTCCGTGTTTCCCAAGGATGCAATTTTGAGGCCAAAGATGCAGGAGCTGCATAGACACCAACCTGAAAAGTGCGCATTTGTTTCTTTCCAAATAAAGCGAAAACAAAAGAGAATGTATTCGATAATTCTTATTTTACTCTGTCTGACACAACTGTTCAATGTTTTTAAGAGGGCCTGTACAATAAGAACTGCTACTGAGAGCTTGATGAGAAGCTCGTGCACCAGTTTGGTTGTCCAGCTGTTTCTCTGACTGCAACAGTTCAGCCGATGAGCGTGTAGTGCGTGCGCGTTCCGGATTAACAGCGTTGCTCCTCATTTCCCCTGGAAAACCTTCACCAATCCACACAGACGACCTATTTTCTTGGCCATTTGTGCTGTGTGATCAGATGGGCAATCTTATGAAATGATGCCGGAAATAAGCACCCATGGAACGCCATTTTTATAATTGGTGTCGGTCAATTCCGTACTTCCTGGGCTGAGATAGCTAGCCTAGCATCTCCCATTGAAAGTAATAGAGGTGGTACTTCCTCACTCTCTCCAGTTCTATTATATTACCTCTGTGGTTAATCACCCCCTAAAGCTGATTGATGACAGCCTGATCATGTGAATCACCTGTGCTGGAGCAGGAGAGATCTAACACAAGCAGGACAGGTGGGCCTCCAGGAGAGGGTTGGGAAGCAATAGTCTAGTGAATCATCAAGTTTTTCAAATTGGGTCGATCTTTTTGAAACACCCTGTACTTTGTTTAACCTCGACATAAACTTGAGCCTCCCACCACCTGCACAACTATCCCCAACACCATCGATATATTTTTTTGGGTGTGGATGACTATTCTGTGCTGTATTGATTGCGCCTGGCTCAACTGAGCCTGAAAAGAGGCCCAGAAGCCAGAGTTTATACTTTTTAAGCCTTGAGAAGAATTGGTGAATCCTTTTTACAAAATATTTTTTGACAAAAGCTTCAGCAAAAAGTACAAATTATCTGAATCAGACACTCACACATATTTGCTCCAGGTCTGGTTCCACTTCACTACTCCAGGGTTATTCAGCTGATACTTTCATCCAAAAATAAATGAACAGTTGATTAGCCAAAGCTGAGGGAAGTCCCCAGGAGAAATATGAGGTTGCACTGGTGTCATTATGGCTACAGCAGAGCTCGAACCACCAACTGTCGCACACAGTGGAGGCATTCGACTGGGCTCTCACGTGCAAAAGATAGAACCCAAGGTGAGGAGTTTACTTTCAGAAATGGGAGCTGATTTTTCCTCAGCCCATATTTTTCTGACCAATGTGGATGGCTGGTTAGGCCCCCGGCAACATGGTGAAATCAACATGAAATGTGGTGACAGTGAGCTCTGATGAACAAGAAGAAGAACTAATCATGAAAAATTCCAGCAAGTACAGCAAACTAACAATAAATCTATTTGCCAAAAGTTCAATGATAACTCAGCAGAATAAAGTACCATAAGTCTTCCATGCCAACTGTCTTGCGGTGAGAGGTGATTAAAACTTTATGCCGCTCACTCACATGGCAAGGCCTAAAGTAGTAGATTTATCATGACTATGTAAACAACATCCATTCCATTTGACTGGCAGCTTTAAAGTTCAGACTATTAATCTTCCTCACGTGTGAGGGAAGCAGTTTACGGACTGCGTGAGACCAGTCATCATATGTGCAAGGAGTGTGGGTAATTTACAGTTTTATGATTTGTGTGGGTAGTGTGGGTAACTGAGTCCTTTATAACACAGTGTATGTGGTATGAGGTGGTAATTGAGAGCTTTATCAAATGTTTGGGTAGTGTGGATAATGGAGTCCTTCATTAAATGAGTGGGGAGTATGGGTAATTGAGTCCTTTATACTACAGTATGTGAGGTAGGTGGAGGTAAGTGAGACTTTTATGATATGTGTGGGGAATATGGGTAACTGAGTCCTTTATAATACAGTATGTGAGGGGAGTATGGGTAATTGAGTCCTTTATAATACTGTATGTGTGGGGAGTATGGGTAATTGAGTCCTTTATAATACAGTATGTGAGGGGAGTATGGGTAATTGAGTCCTTTATAATACTGTATGTGTGGGGAGTATGGGTAATTGAGTCCTTTATAACAGTACATGTGGGGAGTATGGGTAAGTGAGTCCTTCATAATACAGTATGTGTGGGGAGTGTGGGTAATTGAGTCCTTTATATTACGTGTGATAAGTGTGGGTAATTTTGTCCTTTAATTTACGTGTGGGGAGTGTAGGTATTTGAGTTCTTTATAATATGTGTGGTAAGTGTGGGTAATTTTGTCCTTTATTATATGTGTGGGTAGTGGAGGTAATTGAGCCCTTCATAATATGTGTGGGGAGTATGGGTATTTGAGTCCTTCATAATATGTGTGGGGAGTATGGGTATTTGAGTCCTTTATAATACGTGTGGGGAGTGTGGGTAATTTTGTCCTATATTATGTGTGTGGGGAGTATGGGTAATTGAATCCCAAGGCATGCTCAAGACCAAAGGTATCATGCCAGGTCTCAATATGGAAAGACTCAGGAGTTCTTATTTTCCAACATGGCTGCCTACTAGGACTTGCATCAAATTGTACTGGAGAAGTTGTGCAAAAGTGTGGACACCAATATTGACAATTCTGGATGCCACCTTGAAAGGCGAGGCGAGACTCTTTGCCGAAGTTCTTGCTCGTCTACAACAGGATTATGCGCAGGTAGATCGTTCAAGAGTCAAGAACTCATGGGTTGACGTTCGATCCCGCGATCTTGAACATGCACCTGTATAATATGTTAGGGGAGTGTGGGTAATTGAGTCCTTTATAGTATGTGTTGGAGGTGTGGGTAATTGAATCCTGGATGATACGTGTGAGGAGGTTGGGTGAAGGAGTTCTTTATAATACGTGTGAGGTGCAGGTAATTGAGTCCTTTATAGTATGTGTGGGGAATATGGGTAATTGAATGCTTTATAATATGTTTGAGGTGTGTGGGTAATTGAGTCCTTTATGATATACTCTTCCCGGTGCATGTTGGACTCCGGCAGGGCTGCCCTTTGTCACCGGTTCTGTTCATTATTTTAATGGACAGAATTTCTAGGCGCAGCCAGGGGCTGGAGGGAGTCCGGTGTTGAGACCTCAGGATCTCATCTCTGCTTTTTGCAGATGATGTTGTCCTGTTGGCTCCTTCAAACCAGGACCCTCAGCATGTACTGGGGCAGTTTGCAGCCGAGTGCGAAACGGCTGGGATGAGAATCAGCACCTCCAAGTCCGAGGCTATGGTTCTCGACTGGAAAAAGGTGGCTAGCCCCCTCCGGGTTGGAGGAGAGCTCTTGCCTCAAGTGGAGGAGTTCAAGTATCTTGGGGTCTTGTTCCCGAGTGAGGGAAGGATGGAGCGCGAGATTGACAGACGGATCGGTGCAGCGGCAGCAGTAATGCGGTCATTGTACCGATCTGTTGTGGTGAAGAAGGAGCTGAGTCGAAAGGCAAAGCTCTCTACCCTCACCTATGGTCATGAACTCTGGGTCATGACCGAAAGAACGAGATCTCGGGTACAAGCGGCTGAAATGGATTTCCTCCGCAGGGTGGCGGGCCGCTCCCGTAGAGATAGGGTGAGGAGCTCTGTCACCCGGGAGGAGCTCAGAGTAGAGCCGCTGCTCCTCCACGTCGAGAGGAGCCAGCTGGGGTGGCTCGGGCATCTCTATCGGATGCCCCCTGGACGCCTTCCTGGGAAGGTGTTCCGGGCATGCCCCACCGGGAGGAGGCCTCGGGGAAGACCCAGGACACGCTGGAGGGACTATGTCTCTCGGCTGGCCTGGGAACGCCTCGGGATACCCCCGGAAGAACTGGAGGAAGTGTCCGGGGAGAGGGAAGTCTGGGCATCGCTGCTTAGACTGCTGCCCCCGCGACCCGGCCCCGGATAAGCGGAAGATGATGTGATGAGATGATATGAGATGAGATGAGATACAGTATGAAATGTGTGGGTAATTTTTTCCTTTTTCCTCAGCTTTCATACAGCGGAAGGAAAACACTGCAGACAGACTTCAGCCTGAGCTCCAAACCCACACAGTCTTCATCACTGTAACCCATTACAACCATCTCAGAGGAACTCAACACACACGTGTCTGAGAGAGAGAGGGAGAGAGAGAGCTGGATACTGTGAGTATGGAAATGCGGAGAGAGGAAGGGCTGGAGTGAAGGAGGGAGGGAGAGAAAAGGGAAGTGAAGCAATGGAATGATAATGGAGCTAATGAATCAGCAGGGCTCATGAAGTCTGTACACTTCCTGAGAGCAGAGTGTCTGAGAGGAGCTTTTACTGTCTACGGAGAGAATAAACACACACACACTCTCTCTCACACACATACACACACACACACGCACACACACACACACATACATGTGTGCACACACACACACGCACACTCTCTCTCTCACACACATACACACATACACACACACGCACGCACATACACACTCACACACACACACACACATACATGCGCACGCACACACACACACACATACACGCGCGCGCACACACACACACACACTCTCACACACACACACACACACGCACGTGCGCGCACACACACACACACACACACACTGACTCACGCACACATGCGCACACACAAATACACTCACTCACGCACACGTGCACAAACACACACAAACACACTCACACACACACTCAAGCACACGCACACCCCCTAACACACACATACTGTACATTCACACACTGCAACACTTTAAAATTACTTAAAGCAAGGCAAAACTTATTATAAAAGGTATATCCATTATTTTATTTGTTTGAAGCATTTATTAGTGCAATAATTTCTTGCATCATTATATTTACAGTACTTTCTTTTTAAGCTGTGTACATACATTTTATTTCTTCCATTTACCTGTGATAAAGGCTTAATTTTCTCAAGACAACAAAATCATAGTCTAACAGGTGTCAGAGAGAGAGCGAAGAGAGAGAGAGAGGTAAAGACATAAGACATTTAAAGGGACAACAAACAGATTTCAGCGTGTGCATCTGCATTAATAATTGGGCCAACATAACTTAACCCCTGATGTTCTGGGCTCAGCCCCTGATCCTTTCAAATCCCAGAAAGGCCCACGCTTCCAAGCCTTCTGCCAGCTCCCAAGCCCTCTGCCAGCTCCTCGGCCTTCTGTCATCATCAGGATTGGGACTAAATTCTTGCTAAACTCCTCAATCCTGCCATATGACAGTTGCCCTCGGGCAGAATGAACACTCCATCTGGCTTCTCTCCCAGATCACCACTGGCTGGGCACGGACACGCCCTCTTGCACCAAAGGCTGTACCATCTGAATCTGAAGTATCATTCTGCTCTGGGCTCCGTCCCTCATGTAATACCATATTATCATCAATACACCCCACTGTTGAGCTGTACTCCGGCTCCACATTGGGTTCCTGGTCTGAATCATAACACTGAACCATACTGGAAACATTTTTATCCTATAAAATGAGGGAAGAATTGTACCTGATAAAATTAAATAATCCATTGGCTTCTAATTAGGGAAACTGTAAGCCCATGGTCATTAAAATATTCATAAAATTGAAAGGAAGTAAATAATGACGGGCCCAACCAGCCTTGTGTAAAAGTGAAAAAAGTCAGCTCTTTGTCAAATTATTCAGGACCCGATTGATTCACCATCTTCACCAAATGTGTACGCTTATTGCAAATGTTAGTAATAAAGCAAAATTGCTTTTTATCCAAGATGGCATAAGATTGAACTCAATTCACATAATGTGGTGAAAGGAGGTAAACAATCCCTTTCAAAAATGAAAAAACCATAATTACAATTGTCTAAAATAGTGATGGCGGTTGGACTTAAAACAGAAACCAGCATATAAAGACTTTGTTTCCAAAACACAATAAGTGCCAAAATTACAAAAATTAATTTTGAGAAATTCATACTATAAGATGCACTTTCCATGGCCAAAGTTTGTTTTTTTCTTTAAAATGCAATAGGTGCCAAGATCGAAAAAGCTGATTTACTCAAAATGAGTAGAATGGATATATTGCATTTTGGAGACAAACTCTTCATATCAAGTGGGTCCCAAGAGCGACTCTGAGAGCCCACAGAGAACACCCAGGGGTCACGCTGTGAGAAAGAGCCACGTGTGTTCATCATTAACACACTGCGCAAATGCTATTTACCGAAGGTAGAAGTGGTGGTGTAATTCAGTTTGGAGGCCAAAAGCAGCCGACAGAGCCATGGCAGTTTCTGCAGCGGTAATGCAGAACAGCTGATGCGACTGAATTCATCACTTAGAAGTGATGCGTCCCGGAGTGGAAAGCTTTGTTGGCTGAGTTACATACACTAGTAGAGCCAAAACCGGTCTCAATAAAAGGGCGTTTCGAGAGGAAGTTAGTCCGCTCGGACAACTGCACTGCGGTGAACCTAAAGTGCGTGAGGTCCATTTACCAGGCGCAGTTCAGGTGAAGACCATAGAGTGACCACAAGAGGGCGCTGCAGTGACTTCTGAACTTTGGCAGTGTACGCACGAGGGAGTCATACACTTAATCATAGCGCTTTCTGAGTCATACGGTCATACGCCATGGCGCAGGGGGTTAAATGTTATTTTGAATTTCTTTCTATTTATTTTTTCTCAGGAGCTCATTCTAGTTCTATGAAGTATTCATTTTATTTTAAGCCACTAAATATAAGCGGATTTCAAAATATACTTTGTCCATGGCCTGTTATCTGACCCATTTATTTTGATGGGGGTCACAGGGCGTTATCAGGAGCATCCTACGTGAGAGAGGTGGGAACACACCTGACACAGTTTGGCAGCCTGTCGCAGGAATCACATACTTATTATCTGTTGGAAATTTAAGAAACTGAAGTTACCTTAACATGCATGTTTTAGGGCCGCCACAGGAAATTAGAGTAACTGAAGGAAACCCATGGAAACAAGGGAAGGACACAAAAAGGCTTGCGGTGGAATTTAAACCCACATTCTCTCACTCAGAGGCAACAGCTCTATCCACGGATCTGCCAGGCAGCCCTCCTCTCCCTCAGCCCTGTCCATTCTGAATGCCCAGACAGAATGACCTGAAGTCTGTCTTCTATTAAAAAAATAAATAAAAATAGCTAAATCAAAATGTAACAAATATATTTTCAAACCAAAATGCACTTTCACAATTTTCCCATAAATTCCTGAAAACTAATTTCGCCATGGTTTAATCACTATATTCATCAGCAGGCATGAATCAAAATTGGAGCCATTATTATATCAGCTGTCCATTCTGCTGACACTGATGCTCTATCACACAACACATGTTCACATGTGAGCCACTGAGTGTAATAGTGGTCTAACTCTAATTTTTTGAGTCAGACCCATATTTCGCAAGTTAAAGGTAAAATCTATTCAGGGCATAAGTGGTCTAAATGTCACAGTGATGCATCTTACTACACAGAGATTTTCAGTTATCCTCACTTCCATTGAGACAAAAAGCGTGAGTGCAACGGTGGTCTAACTCTTTAATCCTTTCCTTGAGTTGGACCTTGGACGCACTGCCAGAAGTATAAGGGGACGACCACATGAACCACTGCATATTCAGTTCCCTTGATTGTGCAGCAAACCCACTGCGTTGAACCTATCAAAAGTAAAGGATTTGAAAGGTCTTCTCAACCTGGTACCGCCTGTCCACCACTCATTTTATCTGGTCTGATCGAAGATGAAGATGCCCAAGCTTTCATCCAGATGATGACAGCAAAGACAGCTGTGAGGAACAAGATTATCTGACGGATGACATAAAAACATAAATCAATCAAAATTTGATTATATGATGCATTTTTAATGTTTAGGTTTTAAAACTTGTGTTTCCATGCATTGGACAAGCAAGTTGTGGACAGAGATAACAGTTTACTGTTTTCTCTCATCTCGGTAAGAGTTCTCTCGACCTCTAGTAAAATGTTCTCGTACCTCAGAGAAGAGCAAAAATAAGAAAGCACTGGTGCATCCCAGACATCACTGGGCAGGAACAAAATATGAAAAAAAATCGGGGATACAAATAAAAATATGAAAAAATTTGCGCTTAAATCGCTTCTTGAATGCGGCCCATTGTTTCACTTTTGATCTGTATTCTCTTGTTATTTTGCGTTTCGAATACCGGAAATTAAAGTTATTTCGCTATTTGAGTTATTAATTTACTCATCTTAAGTCGTTCACATTTGTTAAGACAGCCAGTGCAAGAGAGGTCTAACTTATAAAAAGGGCCTTTTTCAGAAAATGTAGAGAAAGTAACCACTGAAACATTGCTTTTGCAGAGAAAAATGATGTTTTATCTTGAAAACCATAGTTATGAACTCTTAGGTTAACCACAGATGCCATACCCTACATGTGTCCTGAATTTTATCCAGGGCTTAAACTTTGACATAGATTATCTCAAAACTATGAAAAGTGGAGTCAGACCCCTTTTATCCTTTAGTGTCAGTCAAAATGACTCCCCATCATTAATAAATTGCGCAGGGACATGTATTTTGCTTGGATAAACTTCACTACCCAGAAGAAGAGCCTCTCCAGAGCAGATGTTGGTTTCAGTGTCCAGGCTGGATTCTAGTATTATTTCATAGAAAGGAAAGGCCACAGTCCTGAGGGGTGCACTATATCACAAGATTAGTGGGTCAGAAAGGTCAAAGGCCAGGCTGGTATTGTTCTTTCTTTGCAGTACATTGCCGAGCTATTTACATGGTTTGACACATCAGAGGTACCCTTCGCGAGGGCTTGCTGGTGGTGCAACTGTTCGATTCGGCACCTGGACGAACACCATTTTGTGGTTAAAGTCACTGACATGGCGTTTCATATTATTTCATACCGCAGAAGCTCATCTGACACTTACTCCCATTTCACAGCTGTAATGTTTTTGCGTTAAACCCCAGTTGAGGCTGAATGTGAGGCGACTGCACAATCAGCAGCTCTAACAGATTAATTAACTGTTAAGACCAACAACAGCGGAAGCGGCCAGGAACGGTACAGTCCCGCTTTCTCTGGCCCAAGACTTGTGCTCTGCCTGTGCCAGCGGTGTCCAGCCTTGTCTGCAAAGGGTCCCTATGGGCTTAGGTTTTAATTCCAGACCATCACTGCTGCGCATCACTCAAATAATGAACCAACTCAGCAAAGATCTTGATTAGCGGAGTACCTCAGTTGTGCTAATACAGAAGCTAGCACCAGAGTCAGACCCCCCCCCTGGCTTGACATATTGTGTGCTCTGTTCCCAGGATCTCCCAGAGGACTATACTACCATTTAGCCTTGGAGATCTTCAAGGGTCTCGAACACGAGGTGTGGAGACTCAGTGGAGGATAAATAGCTGGTTTTAAACACTGAGGTGCAGGAAAGCTGTGAAAAGCTGGAAGACAAACACACAGCCCTCCTGGATTAGAGTGTGAGACGCCAGCTCTGATAACATGACGACTGCACATTACGAAATTATGGGGTTTTAAGGGCCTTACTGAAGAGCCCAACAACCATTATTATATGTTAGCCATGCTGGAGCTAAAGCTATTACTAACATTCTGGGTCTCCGTCAAATTAGTACCAGGCTCAAGCATGCCGCGTTTATATTAACGTTTGCACTGCTGGAGGTTGGGGCGAACACACTACTCTTATCCGCCCTCTAGTGGTAGACGGCAGACACTGTGGTGACGCAAGGACAGGCCAATGACTGCCGAAACACATGGGACCCGGACGCGGCGGGACACACTGGCTGCAACACTCCCGCAGAAGACCGTGTCCATTACAGTCTCCTGAACCTGCTATACTAACCACAGCAGCCCCGCCAACACAAAAGTGTTCATCGCGCTGCTCCTCTCTGATTTTATACAGGTGGTCTATATTTTATTTCCTGGAACGCAGCTACCTTCAACAGGTGAAAACATAATAGAACTGTGTAGAAATAAGTAGGTTAATGAGTGTTTAAAATAATGAAGTAAATAGCTCATTGGACCAGAGCCAATGCAATGTACTGCTGGGCATCCTCGTGAGTGTTTCTGCATTTCATATAAAAATAAAGCAATCAAATCAATGAATCCACATACGCTTCCGGACCCTGAAAATTCGACTGCATGATCACTGAAAAAATCTCAATATGCAGAGGACAAAGCTGGTGCACAGTGTGGAGTAAGTGGACTGTTTCCACAACTGGATCATGGATGTACTGATTTGTGTGGTGAGTAAGAAAGCCCCTGTCCGCACCTTCTACAAGATGTTTCGCATCCCTTTCCTTAGTATGCTGCCTGGGAGAACGAGTCGATTCTAAATGGACATAAATCTCTAGGTCACCGGGAGCACAGCTAGGGGTTAAACTCTTCCTTCAAAAACTGAGTTTGCCAGAACTGTTACTCACCACAATGTGTCTGTTACTGCAGTAAACTCAGCTTCTCTGTTCCTCCATTATCTAACTGCTCAGAGTCACGCTGAGGATCTGGAGCCTGTCCCACCATGCAGTGGGAGAGAGGCAGGGACACGCTTGGACAGTTCACTAATATATCGCAGAGCCCACACACCATTTACTCACACATCATAGGGGATTTAGACTCTTTAATTAGCCTGCCGTAGGTCTTTGGACTGTGGAGCGGCCATAGGAAGCCCATACAAACATGGAGAGAGAGTGTGCAAACTCCCCAAAGAGATCCCCCAAACTCCTCACACAGATCCCCCAAACTCCCCAAAGAGATCCCCCAAACTCCCCACAGAGATCAGCCAAACTCCTCACACAGATCTCCCAAACTCCGCACACAGATACCCCAAACTCCCCACATAGATCCCCCAAACTCCCCACACAGATACCCCAAACTCCTCACATAGATCCTCCAAACTCCTCACATAGATCCTCCAAACTCCTCACACAGATCCCCCAAACTCCTCACACTGATCCCACAAACTCCCCACAGAGATACCCCAAACTCCACACACAGATCCCCCAAAAAACTCACATAGATACCCTAAACTCCCTACAGAGATCTGCCAAACTCCCCACAGAGATCCCCCAAACTCCTCACAGAGATCCGCCAAACTCCTCACACAGATCCCACAAACTCCTCACACTGATCCCACAAACTACCCACAGAGATCCCCCGAACTCCCCACAGAGATCCGCCAAACTCCTCACACAGATCCCCAAACTCCACACACAGATCCCCCAAACTCCTCA
The DNA here is from genome assembly GCA_029721435.1 of Gymnothorax reevesii. Lineage (NCBI taxonomy): Eukaryota > Metazoa > Chordata > Actinopteri > Anguilliformes > Muraenidae > Gymnothorax > Gymnothorax reevesii. Next base: position 7,282,989 of record CM056582.1, read on the forward strand.
CACAGATCCCCCAAACTCCCCACAGAGATCCCCCAAACTCCTCAAACAGATCTGCCAAACTCCTCACACAGATCCCCCAGCCAGCTTTTCAACCCACATCCTTCTGGCTGTGAGGCAATAGCGCTACCCACTAATTCTGGATGGGGTTTACTAGCATGCACGCTGCACAAACACACACACACACGCACACACACACACACACACACACACACACAGATGGTTACACATGCACTCTCCTGCATACACACACACACACACACAAATACACACTCTTTCTCTCACACACATGCACACAGTTGCACACAATGTCAAGCATATATACACAAACTCTTTCACGCATATGCACACACATGGACACTGACACAGGTGGATGCACACACACACACACACACACACTTTCTCTCACATACGTGCGAGAAAATATATGTGTGTATGTATACACATATGTGTGTATCATATAGGTGGATACACACACACTCTCACGCACATACTCACACACACACACACACACACACACACGATCTCTCTCTGGCTTACGCACACACAGAAATACTCGCTCTGTCACACACACACACACACACACACACAGAGAAATATCCCATTGACTGTGACATGATGAAATTCCCACAGTGACTGTGACTTAAACAGATCAAAGTTGAATAGTGAGCTTTTGGGGGCCATGAATTATTCAGCTTTATGAATCACTGGGCCAGAATCCTTCTCTGGCTGCAGCTCAAGACAACTACAGAATCCCACCCACTGGGCCATCAAGACCCTCACACACTCTCACTCATGCACTCTCACATACACACACTCTCTCACATACACACTCACGCACTCTAACATATACACACTCTCACATACACACTCACATACACTAATATACACACACTAACATACACTTTCACATTCATACACACACTCACTTACACACTCACGTACTCTCACACACACACTGCCACATACACACACACATACACACACACTCACATAGACACATGCACACTCTCACATACACACTCACATACACCGATATACACACACTCACACACACTCACATACACACAAACTCACATACAAACTCACATGCACACTCACACACACACACTCAAATACACACACACTCTCACATACAGACTCACATACACACTCACACACACACGCACTCTCACGTGCACACTCTCTCACACACACACTCACAAACACACTCACACTCTCACAAACACACTCGCACATATTTGCACATACACACTGAAATACACACACCCTCACATACACACTCACATACACGCAAACTCTCACAAACCCACTCAGACATACACAAACATACGCACTCACGTACACACATACTCTCGCAAGCACACTAACATACACACATACACACTCACATACACACACACTCTGACATACACACTCACATACACAGACACACTCTCACATACACTCTCTCCCACACTCTCACCTACACTGTCACACACACACATTCTCACACACTCTCACATACACACTCACACACTCATGCATGTTCTCTCTCACACACACACAAACTCATATACATGCACAAATACATATGCATAAACACACACTATCCAACTATCCCATACATGAATAAACTCACCATCACTATCTCATACACACACAAATATACATGTACAGACACACACACAAACAAACACATGCACACACACTAACTCATGGAAATATTAGATAAATGGACCATCATGGGGGCAGGATAATGGCAGAAGTTTGTTTTTAGTGAGTGTGTGAGTGTGTGTGTGAGGGTGCGCACTACACTGTGAATGTGAGCATATGCATATGTGTATTTGTATTGGTACAAGAAAAATAATAGAAACTTTATTTAACCCCTTGAGATTATTATCCTCTGCATTTGACCTACACAGAGCAGCACCCAGAGACTAATTCCAGTTCTCTAGCCAGACCCTTAGTCAGGGACATTGGTAGGTGTGTTCCTAAAAGCATGTCTTTCTAATGCCAGAGCCTTGGTCAGGGACACTGGTGGGAGTGTTCCGATAGAACATGTCTTTTTAAAGCCAGAGCCTTGGTCAGGGACACTGGTGGGAATGTTTCTTTTGAGCATGTCTTTTTAAAGCGAGAGCCTTGGTCAGGGACACTGGTGGGAATGTTTCTTTTGAGCATGTCTTTTTAAAGCGAGAGCCTTGGTCAGGGACACTTGTGGTAGTGTTTCTACAGAGCATGTCATTCTAAAGCCAGAGCCTTGGTCAGGGACACTGGCGGGAGTGTTCCGATAGAACATGTCTGTTTCAAGCCAGAGCCTTAGTCAGGGACACTGGAGAAAATGTTTCTATAGAGCATGTCTTTTTAAAGCCAGAGCCTTGGTCAGGGACACTGGTGGGAATGTTTCTTTTGAGCATGTCTTTTTAAAGCGAGAGCCTTGGTCAGGGACACTTGTGGTAGTGTTTCTACAGAGCATGTCATTCTAAAGCCAGAGCCTTGGTCAGGGACACTGGCGGGAGTGTTCCGATAGAACATGTCTGTTTAAAGCCAGAGCCTTGGTCAGGGACACTGGAGAAAATGTTTCTATAGAACATGTCTTTTTAAAGCCAGAGCCTTGGTCAGGGACACTGGTGGGAATGTTTCTTTTGAGCATGTCTTTTTAAAGCGAGAGCCTTGGTCAGGGACACTTGTGGTAGTGTTTCTACAGAGCATGTCATTCTAAAGCCAGAGCCTTGGTCAGGGACACTGGCGGGAGTGTTCCGATAGAACATGTCTGTTTAAAGCCAGAGCCTTGGTCAGGGACACTGGAGAAAATGTTTCTATAGAGCATGTCTTTTTAAAGCCAGAGCCTTGGTCAGGGACACTCGTGGGAGTGTTTCTATACAGCATGTCATTCTAAAGCCAGAGCCTTGGTCAGGGACATTGGCGGGAGAGCATGTCTTTCTAAAGCCAAAACCTTGGTCAGGGACACTGGTGGGAGGGTTCCTATAGAGCATGTCTTTTCTTGGTTAAGGACACTGGTAGGAGTGTTCCTATAGAGCATGTCTTTCTAAAGCCAAAGACTTGTTCAGGGAGACTCGTAGAAGTGTTTCTATAGATCACATCTTTCTAAAGCCAGAATCTTGGTCAGGGACACTGGTAGGAGTGTTCCTATTGAGCATGTCTTTCGAAAGCCAGAGTCTTGGTCAGGGACAGCGGTAGGAGTGTTTCTAAAGAGCATGTCTTTCTAAAGCCAGAGTCTTGGTCAGGGACACTGGTAGGAGTGTTCCCACAGAGCACGTCTTTCTAAACTCAGAGTCTTGCTCAGGGACACTGGTGGGAGTGTTTCTATAGAGCAAGTCTTTCTAAACTCAGAGTCTTGGTCAGGGACACTGGTAGGAGTTTTCCTATTGAGCATGTCTTTCTAAAGCCAGAGCCTTGGTGAGGGACACTGGTAGGAGTGTTCCTATAGAGCACGGCTCACCAACTCCGTTCCTGGAGGGCCGCTATCCTGTAGGCTTCTGCTCTACCTGAGTTCAGCACACCTGATTCAACTAATTAGCCACTCAATTGCCCAGCTCATGTTCTTGTTAAGTAGCTAATTAGTTGAATCAGGTGTGCTGAACAGCAGGTAGAGCAGAAACCTACAGGATAGTGGCCTTCCGGGAACGGAGTTGGTGACCCCTGCTCTACAGCATGTCGTTCTAAAGCCAGAGCCTTAGTCAGGGACACTGGTAGGAGTTTTCCTATAGAGCATGTCTTTCTAAAGCCAGAGCCCTGCTCAGGGACACTGGTGGGAGTGTTTCTATAGAGCATGTCTTTCTAAAGCCAGAGCCTTGGTCAGGGACACTAGTAGGAGTGTTCCTACAGAGCATGTCTCTCTAAAGCCAGAGCCTTGGTCAGGGACACTGGTAGGAGTTTTCATATAAAGCATGTCTTCCTAAATCCTGAGTCTTGGTCAGGGACACTGGTGGGAGTGTTCCGATAGAACATGTCTGTTTATAGCCAGAGCCTTAGTCAGGGACACTGGAGGGAATGTTTCTATGGAGCATGTCTTTTTAAAGCCAGAGCCTTGGTCAGGGACACTCGTGGGAGTGTTTCTATACAGCATGTCATTCTAAAGCCAGAGCCTTGGTCAGGGACACTGGCGGGAGAGCATGTCTTTCTAATGCCAAAACCTTGGTCAGGGAGACTGGTGGGAGGGTTCCTATAGAGCATGTCTTTTCTTGGTTAGGGACACTGGTAGGAGTGTTCCTATAGAGCATGTCTTTCTAAAGCCAAAGACTTGTTCAGGGAGACTCGTAGGAGTGTTTCTATAGATCACATCTTTCTAAAGCCAGAATCTTGGTCAGGGACACTGGTAGGAGTTTTCCTATTGAGTATGTCTTTCTAAAGCCAGAGACTTGGTGAGGGACACTGGTAGGAGTTTTCCTATACAGCATGTCTTTCTAAAGCCAGAGTCTTGGTCAGGGACACTGGTGGGAAGTGTTTCTGTAGAGCATGTCTTTCTAAAGCCAGCACCTTGGTCAGGGACACTGGTCTTTCTAAAGCCAGAGCCTTCATCTAGAGCACTGGTAACAGTGTTTCTATGACATTTATTTATTTTTTGTCCTGGTGGGGGAAACTGGAGTACCCAAGAAAACCAGTGCAAACATGGAGACCCCATGCACTCTCCACGCAGGCAGGTCCTCAAACCCGCAACTTGCTAATTGTGAGGCAACATACTCTATGTGTAAGTATAAGTGTGTGTGTGTGTGTGTGTGTGTAGGTGATGTGCACATGCCTTTCATTAGGCACATTAGTCAGCGGGCGACCCTGCATTTATCACTTTTGATTGTTTTCCTAAAGGCCAGTGACCCAGCTCCTCCAAGGCAAATGGAGCAGGGGGAGATTTGAATCATCCAGTAATTAGCAGGCTAGCCAAGCTAATGCCAAACTTGCTAATGATCAGTGCAGTGAACGCCCTGGTCTGGCTGCAACTCCACATTAATCTGTAAGTGACTTCCTGCAGCCTGATGTGTCAGCGCCCAGCAGCCCCCCACCCCAGCTGTCCTGATTCACATTTTAATTCTGCAAAGTGCTCCATGGCAATGGGTACTATGACGCGTAAAGTTTGATGGATTGAATGACTGACTGGGAGCGGTGCAATGCAGTGGCCACTGGTCCGGCAGGCCGGAGGGTCTGGATGAGCAGCCTGCGTCGCTAACACGGAGTGAGAGATGTGGTGGGTCTGGATAAAATTTTACCCAGAATTCTGAGCACGCCTGATTAAGTATATTGGGCAACACTAAGACTGTGAAAGCACCATTGGAGGACTGTGAGCTGAGGACTGGCCTTTGCGTGATCACAGGTGCATTATGACAGACAGCAGCTCTTCGCAAGAAAGACTGGGAAAGATAGGTCTATTTATATATCCTCATTAATATTACACAATTTTCTTTAGTTATGCAACATGGAAGCTGCAGTATAGAATTATTTACTATTATTAATCAGGTAATTCTAGATTTGGTCACTCAAGCAAAAAAAAAAAGAAGCTTGTCAAAGACTACGTTAGTTTTTGGATGTAGATTGTTCATCCAAAACCATTTTTTATCCAGGAGGAAGCTGAACCTGTCAGACTGCTGCACCAGGGTTTTAGTTTTGTAATTCTTGTTGTACAGAATGATTCTTGGTTTCTGGGTAAATAGGTACCCTGCTTATGTCACACCGTCAAAGCACAAAGGATTGAGGAGGGTAGGGGGGGGGGGGGGGCAGCGAGAGGGCAAAGGATCTCTGTGAGGAATTGAAAAAGGCTTGTGCTTGGCCTTCAGTAATTAGCAGATTGCTCTTTTTTGGCCGTTTGCTGTATTTTTAAAAGGACTGAGTGCGTATTAATTGATCTGCTGACTGATGACGGATCCTGGCTGGGGGGGCGGTTGGCTAGTGTGCTGCCTCAGCTAATGTAACTGACTGGAGTATGGCGTAAGCTCTGAGCCGTCGAGCACCAGCGCCCATGCTTGCAAATTCTCAAACACACACTCTTATACACAACATGCATGCATAAATGCCCATGAATGTAACACACAGAGATATGCATTCACATACATACACATAACACACACACACATATGCACCACAGGCAGACACAAGTGGCCTCTCTCAGACACTCACACACATGTAAATACAAATGTCAATGCTTTTACAACTGACTGACATTAGTGAGGAATTGCAGGTCAGTGGAACTGCTAGAGGTTCATGATGCATAGACTTGGGTAAAGGTTGGAGATGAAATTTCCTCAAGAAACTAACATTTGACCCTCTGCTGACAGAAACTGGCATGCTATATCACAACTACCCTTCCTGATCAAAACAGAGGAAGCAGCTCTTAACCAATAACCATCTTTTCTCCAGCAGAATCACCTTCTTGACCCCTCTAATGTTAAGAACCACCTTCCTATATCACTACTACCCTGCCAATACAAAACAACATGAACCACGCTTAACCATCAACCATCTCTTCTCGAACAGAAACACTTTGTTAACCCCTCTGATATTACTAACAACTGTCCTATATCACTACTGCCCTTCCTGTACAAAACAGCGTGAGCTGAGCCTTTCTGCAGCTCTCCACAGGGTCAAACCCCAGCGCCTGATCTCCACCTTTCTGCAGCTCTCCACAGGGTCAAACACCAGCGCCTGATCTCCACCTTTCTGCAGCTCTCCACAGGGTAAAACATCAGCACCTGATCTCCACCTTTCTGCAGCTCTCCACAGGGTCAAACACCAGCGCCTGATCTCCACCTTTCTGCAGCTCTCCACAGGGTCAAACACCAGCGCCTGATCTCCACCTTTCTGCAGCTCTCCACAGGGTCAAACACCAGCACCTGACCTCCACCTTTCTGCAGCTCTCCACAGGGTCAAACACCAGTACCTGACCTCCACCTTTCTGCAGCTCTCCACAGGGTCAAACACCAGCACCTGATCTCCACCTTTCTGCAGCTCTCCACAGGGTCAAACACCAGCGCCTGATCTCCACCTTTCTGCAGCTCTCCACAGGGTCAAACACCAGTGACTGATCTCCACCTTTCTAGAGCTCTCCACAGGGTCAAACACCAGCGCCTGATCTCCACCTTTCTGCAGCTCTCCACAGGGTCAAACACCAGTACCTGATCTCCACCTTTCTGCTGCTCTCCACAGGGTCAAACACCAGCACCCGAACTCCACCTTTCTGCAGCTCTCCACAGGGTCAAACACCAGTAACTGACCTCCACCTTTCTGCAGCTCTCCACAGGGTCAAACACCAGTACCTGACCTCCACCTTTCTGCAGCTTTCCACAGGGTAAAACACCAGCGCCTGATCTCCACCTTTCTGCAGCTCTCCACAGGGTCAAACACCAGCGCCTGATCTCCACCTTTCTGCAGCTCTCCACAGGGTCAAACACCAGCACCTGAACTCCACCTTTCTGCTGCTCTCCACAGGGTCAAACACCAGCACCTGAACTCCACCTTTCTGCAGCTCTCCACAGGGTCAAACACCAGTAACTGACCTCCACCTTTCTGCAGCTCTCCACAGGGTCAAACACCAGTAACTGACCTCCACCTTTCTGCAGCTCTCCACAGGGTCAAACACCAGCGCCTGATCTCCACCTTTCTGCAGCTCTCCACACTGTCAAACACCAGTACCTGATCTCCACCTTTCTGCTGCTCTCCACACGGTCAAACACCAGTACCTGATCTCCACCTTTCTGCAGCTCTCCACAGGGTCAAACACCAGTAACTGACCTCCACCTTTCTGCAGCTCTCCACAGGGTCAAACACCAGCGCCTGATCTAAACCTTTCTGCAGCTCTCCACAGGGTCAAACACCAGCGCCTGATCTCCACCTTTTTGCAGCTCTCCACAGGGTCAAACACCAGTACCTGATCTCCACCTTTCTGCTGCTCTCCACAGGGTCAAACACCAGTACCTGATCTCCACCTTTCTGCAGCTCTCCACAGGGTCAAACACCAGCGCCTGATCTCCACCTTTCTGCAGCTCTCCACAGGGTCAAACACCAGTACCTGATCTCCACCTTTCTGCAGCTCTCCACAGGGTCAAACACCAGCGCCTGATCTCCACCTTTCTGCAGCTCTCCACAGGGTCAAACACCAGTACCTGATCTCCACCTTTCTGCTGCTCTCCACAGGGTCAAACACCAGTACCTGATCTCCACCTTTCTGCTGCTCTCCACAGGGTCAAACACCAGCGGCTGATCTACACCTTTCTGCAGCTCTCCACAGGGTCAAACACCAGTACCTGATCTCCACCTTTCGCTGCTCTCCCCAGGGTCAAACACCAGTACCTGATCTCCACCTTTCTGCAGCTCTCCACAGGGTCAAGGAAGGAGTGAATGTAAGAGAGGGGCAGGAAGGAGTGGATGTAAGAGAGGGGCAGGAAGGAGTGAATGTAAGAGAGGGGCAGGAAGGAGTGAATGTAAGAGAGGGGCAGGAAGGAGTGGATGTTAGAGAGGGGCAGGAAGGAGTGAATGTAAGAGAGGGGCAGGAAGGAGTGAATGTAAGAGAGGGGCAGGAAGGAGTGGATGTAAGAGAGGGGCAGGAAGGAGTGAATGTAAGAGAGGGGGAGGAAGGGGTGAATGTAAGAGAGGGGCAGCAACGAGTGAATGTGAGAGAGGGGCAGGAAGGAGTGGATGTTAGAGAGGGGCAGGAAGGAGTGAATGTAAGAGAGGGGCAGGAAGGAGTGAATGTAAGAGAGGGGCAGGAAGGAGTGAATGTAAGAGAGGGGCAGGAAGGAGTGAATGTAAGAGAGGGGCAGCAACGAGTGAATGTGAGAGAGGGGCAGGAAGGAGTGGATGTTAGAGAGGGGCAGGAAGGAGTGAATGTAAGAGAGGGGCAGGAAGGAGTGAATGTAAGAGAGGGGCAGGAAGGAGGGAATGTAAGAGAGGGCCAGGAAGGAGTGAATGTAAGAGAGGGGCAGCAACGAGTGAATGTGAGAGAGGGGCAGGAAGGAGTGAATGTTAGAGAGGGGCAGGAAGGAGTGAATGTAAGAGAGGGGGAGGAAGGAGTGAATGTAAGAGGGGGGCAGGAAGGAGGGGAGGAAAGAGAGGGGCAGGAACGAGGGAATGTAAAAGAGGGGCAGGAAGGAGTGAATGAAAGAGAGGGGCAGGAAGGAGTGAATGTAAGAGAGGGGCAGGAAGGAGTGGATGTTAGAGAGGGGCAGGAAGGAGTGAATGTAAGAGAGGGGCAGGAAGGAGTGGATGTAAGAGAGGGGCAGGAAGCAGTGACTGTAAGAGAGGGGCAGGAAGGAGTGGATGTAAGAGAGGGGCAGGAAGCAGTGACTGTAAGAGAGGGGCAGGAAGGAGTGGATGTAAGAGAGGGGCAGGAAGGAGTGAATGTAAGAGAGGGGCAGGAAGGAGTGAATGTAAGAGAGGGCCAGGAAGGAGTGAATGTAAGAGAGGGGCAGCAACGAGTGAATGTGAGAGAGGGGCAGGAAGGAGTGAATGTAAGAGAGGGGCAGGAAGGAGTGAATGTAAGAGAGGGGCAGGAAGGAGTGAATGTAAGAGAGGGGCAGGAAGGAGTGAATGTAAGAGAGGGGCAGGAAGGAGTGAATGTAAGAGAGGGGCAGGAAGGAGTGGATGTTAGAGAGGGGCAGGAAGGAGTGAATGTAAGAGAGGGGCAGGAAGGAGTGGATGTAAGAGAGGGGCAGGAAGCAGTGACTGTAAGAGAGGGGCAGGAAGGAGTGGATGTAAGAGAGGGGCAGGAAGGAGTGAATGTAAGAGAGGGGCAGGAAGGAGTGAATGTAAGAGAGGGGCAGGAAGGAGTGAATGTAAGAGAGGGATAGAGTCCAGCTCGCACCGCCGCTCACATCAGCTCTTCGATTCCTCCTCCCTTACATAGTTTCTGCTGAGCATGAAAAACTGCCTGCTAATGATTCATCACTGCCTGCCATTCAATTAGCAAGAAAAGCTCTGCTCACCTTCTCCGAGAGAGAGAGAGAGAGAGAGAGAGAGCATGAGAGAATGGGAGTGGGGAGGGAGAGGGAGGGAATGAGTGCAGAAGGAAGTGGCTTCCTGCAGAGATTAAATGTGAGCTGAAATGTAGCACTTTGACAGTTATGGAGCTGATCTTCAACACAACCTGAACATGGAATCTAAGGGCTAACTTAGAGATTGACGGGGAAGATAGGAAGTGATGTCATGCTGATGTCAGGGGGTTGTCATTCTGAGGGGGGGCTGTACCACAGCTGTTTATAGATACAGTTTACGAAACGAGTTGAGTAAATTTTACGTTGATTGTGAGCTTTAACTTTCATATGACACGTCCACACTTGGAAGATCTCAATGCGGCTGGCGTTTCAGTAAATGAGCATTTGCAATGTATTCTCTGTTGAGTGCATTTAGTTACGTGGACTTCAGTATCCCGGATATGATCGGGTTTTTGGAGAATCCCGTTTTTGCGTTTGTGCATGTAAACATCATATCCTTATTTTAGAAACCAGGATAAATAAATTATTAAATATATGTACAAATAATTGTATAATTGAATAATTTATTGACTTTAATTATCTTCCGGATGGGGATTGCTGGATGAATATTGATAAATGGGAGCAAACATGGCGTCCATAAAACACATGACCAGCTCAGAACCAATCAGCATAGCGGGATAGCTCAGACGTTCGAACCCTGAGTTGGCCAGACTCTATATACGGCTCTGGTTTGTACTTGCTTTTCCTTTTAAAGTCACTGAAGAAGAGGACTGACGCTGTACAGCAGGCGAAAAGTAAAGGTACCGCCCTACTGCACCTTTATCCTACAAACTCAGCCGCAGATTTAACTCATTCATTTATCTCCCAGTCTCAGGAGCCGCGTCTAAATCTGCAAATCCAGGCGACTGAAGAAAAACACCAGAGTGGAGTTTCAGTCTCTGAATCTCTGCAGTGGACTGAGTGATAATGGGCCGACCACAGGAGACACGAGAGCAGATCTCCCGGGCCAGCTCCTCTCTCCCACCCTCCCTGACCCGGCCGTCCATCTGCTCTTAAGCGCATTACAGTCAGAGCCCAGCCACTTTCTGCTCTTTCAGAACCCGCACCTCCATTACATCACACGGCTCAGCCAATGAGTCAAATCTCAGTGACTTCACTGAGAAGAGCGGGAAGCAGGAGCGGTGCGTGTTAAAAGAGTCAGGAGTCGCTCGGGCGAGCTGAACACGCTCCGCAAATCCGAACGAATCAAACGCATCAAACTCATCAGACGCGTCCGCCAGGGTCGTTCTACCTTCTCCTCAAATCCAGCCACAGAACACTCTTTCACAAACTGTTTCTGTTAGTCATATTATAACCTTTTACGGAAGAATAAGGGAAAAATGATGACACTACATTTGCTGGTTATTATTATTAAGCGATGGACAGGCGAAGTGTCCAGATGGTGTTCAGCCTCTGGTCCAGTGGATTCTGGGATGGGCTCCAAGCCCTTCAGGATTCTGCCTGGGAATATACAGACTAGATAAGGCCACTTAAAAAACTTATTTGGTTAGCATCCCTGCTCACCTCAGAAAAACCCTCCCAACTTTGATTGTTTGAATTGTTTATCTTGAATAAATCTGTTGCTAAAGAGAGTGAGAAACAAGTCCCGGTCTGAGCAGCAGATGATCAGTACGGCTCTCAGTCACTGACGGGTTCAGCAGGTTTGATTCTACACGGTCATACAAGTACTAGTGATTTGGATTGTTGCGTTATTTGGATCTAAAAATTTAATTATAATAAAAAACTCTTAAACTCACCCCCCGCTTGCCCCTGAAAACTGAAATGTGAGGGATGCGAACCAAATAATTTTTTTCAAGGCTGTATGGATTGAAGGATGTTTTAATGAATTAATATTATCAGCATTATTACTATATGAGATGAACAAACTTAAGAAGACAGGAAATTAAGTGCAAGACTCCTTTGCATAATATCAAATTTCACTAGATATCTGCATCATCATAATTATCATCATCATCACAAAAAGTTGTGCTGGGTTTTCATAAAATTACTATCAAGCTCCTGAATCTTCAAACATTTTGAAAGTTTGCCTCGGACCTTGTTAAAAAATGCACAAGCGAATTAAGCAAGTCTAATTGTAATTATAGACATCCCAGAAAAAACAGAAACATTTCTAAAAGCTCCTCTGTCCATTCTAATCACCTCCACAAGCCATTAGGATAATGGAAACCCACCCCGGACTGCAGCAGCTAATGTGCAGTGAGTTTGGGCTCGAGGTCCGCTGCTGCTCGCCCACCCGCCCCCACACACCACCCTCACCCTCACCTCTCATGATATCATCAGGGAAAAGGCACAAATGCGGAGTCAGGATGGACAGTATGCAACAGTTAGCACTGAAGCAGCAGAATGCGATAGTATCTCAACACATAATAATACATTATAGGATAATACATGATAATAATACGAGGATCATATGTTTGACATTAAACACACACAAACACACATATGAACACATAGGGAGAGACACATAGACTTCCATTCATTCCCTAAACCCTTTCCCTGACCTTAACCTTCAACTTTATGTACCTAACCCTAATCCTAACCTTATCCTAACCTTATTCCAACTCTAACCTTAACCCCTAACCCTAAAGTAGCGCATTTTTTTGTGAGGACCTGATAATGTCCCCCCAAGTACAAAGAAATCTGGAATTCCAAGTCTTGTGGGGACATTTGGTTCCCACAAAGGTAAGTGAACATCGCACACGTGTATGCACACACACAACCACTCATGGCCACACAAACAGAGTCGCACTTTCACATAGACACAGAGACAGACAGACAGACACACACATACACATGACACACACACAGCCACGCAGAGTCACACTTTCACATACAAACACAGAGACAGACATACAGATAGAGACACACACGCACACACACACACACACACACACACACACACACACACACACACACACACACACACACACACACACACACACACACACACACACAAATGGTCAGACAGAGTTGCACTTTCACATAAAGATACAGAGACAGACAGAGACACACACAAACACATGCACACACACACGCGCACACACACACACACACACACACACACACAAGCCAGTTCAACAACAATCCAAGCCAACTGTCTCTCTTCTGGCATCCATAGCTGAGCCACTTCTATTGCCTGCAGTGAAATCCAGATCAGGCCCATTTTAATTCAGGCAGAGAGATAGGCGCTCAAGGGCTGTGTTCTGGTTGCTGGATGATTTTAATAATTACGAGCATTAGGACTCAGAGGTAAAGTCTATCGATACACGGTCTGTGCCCACCATTGTCAACATTATAATAGTCCTATCTGCAAAAAGAGCAGTGTGTGTTTGTGTGCGCGTCTGTCTTTGCATGAACATGTGTAGAGATAGTTAAAAAAAAAGAAAGTTAAACGAAAGATAAATGGAAATTAAGAATTGGGTAATAAAGTAATAGAATCATCCGGGAATTAAAACTCAAACTGATTGGTAGTCTTGATTTAATGTAAATGTTTCTTGCAGTGCCCGTTCACCAACTTAGCGTTAAGTGAACCTAGTGCTGTGAACTACAGTGCTACCCGATGTTTCTTAATGGTACTGCACTAGCGTTTTGGACAGTGTGAACAGGGTCACTGTCAAGCAGCTTATCGGGCTCCGTTCGCTCTTTATGAGTCTTCTGCTAAAGATGAGAGCACAGTGACAGAGAGATAACTCTCAAGCTGCGGTCGTATAGTAAGAAAAAGTCCTACTCTTTAATTTATAACCAGTTTACTTTAATCGCGATGGAAGACATCATGAGGTTAAGGAAAGATGAACTGGAGAATTCATAAAAACTAAAAGAAAGAAAACTGCGATACTAAGAGAATCCAAAAGAATGTGCTTACTCTAGGTAACATCATCTTTGTTTTCGTGAATTGTTAGGTGGATCGTGCGTCTCTTTAAATATTGCTACCACAAGGAATTGTGGGACGGTATTATCTCCTTTCTTCTAGCAAATGATGGTTTAGTTTACCCTATGCTAAATGAGATACCTAAGAAAGCATTGAACCACCTTTACTTAACATTTAGGATATTCAAACAGCACTACTTATGGCTGCCACATACGGTAAATACTTCCAGGTCTTTTTCTGTACCCAGCAAAAACGCTGTTCAAACGCATCCTCTGATTCATGAGCTTCCAGATGACAGGTCTTACATCCATCATCTCAGTGTTTCCCCCCGCTCCTACGGTACCACTGCCAGCACATTACTCATGAGCTGAAGTGGGTGTGTCACATCCGGGAGACACATTAAAAGTGCATACAATAGACAAGAAATTGTGATACAACCAGGAACAGTTTTATCAGGGATTGTTGCTGTAACATCGCACACCACTCATGCATGCACAAATACACACATACTCATACCTATGGGCAGTTTAGAGACTGTAATTAGCCCAGCAGTCATGTGTTTCGCATATGGGAGAAAACCGGAGTATCCAGAGGAAACCCATGTGAATTTGGAGAGAAAATGCAGACTCCACACAAAAAGACCTCAAAAAGAGCTTCAGGTGTCAGTTTGCTTACTGTACCACTATACCACCCCTCACAGACTTGCAGTCTAATAAAAATGTATTATTTGTCATAAAAAATGAAAATCCTCAGTTTATTGGCATTCAGGTGCACTGCATACGGGAATCTCTGTATTAAGTCACCTTTGCGTTCAGGTTTGAATTTAAGCTCACAGAAATCTGTTGGGCCATTTATCATAGCTATATTAGTGGGTAACACAATATCATATTAATTATGACAATGACACGATGAATTGTGTGACATACTGAAGAATCAATAAACATCAATGTCGCGAGGCAGCCGTTGACACGCAGAACCAGCGTCCCGTATCAATGCAAAATCCAGCCAACCGAGTGCATCTACGTGCGAACACTGTTTAAACAATGCAAGACTGACACCTAGTGGTCAGAAACTTAACTTCTGCTCTGCAGGTTTCAGGCTGCTCATATGCCACGTACAACTCAGGAGACCAACATCACCGAGGCTGGACTAAATGACAGGACCCAAAATCAAGTGGGTTTACCCATCATGGAATGGATGAATGGTGATCCAGAATTTTGAATTAACTATCTCATTCCTGAGGAGGGTCATGGGATGGCTGGAGCCGATCCCAGCATGCAACTGGTAAGAGACAGGACACACCTTGGACAGTTTGCCAATCTGTTGCAAGAACTCCCACATTCATGCCTATGAGCAAATCAGAGAAGCAACAAACTCAAAATAACTGCGTGCAGTGAAACCTATAAGGCCATGTTAATATAAGGAAATCAAATCTGTGTTAGAATTTGTCACGAAACGCCTGGGGCCAATGACCAGTGCTGATTCGGCTCATGGCTTGGTCTCATTAAGCTTATTTAGAGTTCCTGGATGGACAGAGTTGTGACATGAGTGTTCCGGATTATGTTTCCATCACATGATCGTTCTCAAAGTGAATACATTCTTTTGCCCGCTGTCTTTACTCCTGTCCAAACATTTTCCTCTCTTATGCCAGTCAAAATCATTGGTCTCCGGTTCATTATTTCCCCCCCCAAATTAACACATTTCCCTTAAGAGAGAAGCATGAAAAAAATCCATTGATTTCCATTGTGCTCAACAGTTCAGTTTGCGCTATGGAAACAAAATGGCTCCTATTCTTGAGTTGTCGCGACTCTGTCCAGGGACACAAGGCTTAATATACTGCATGTGCTTACATTAGCTATGAACGTGTTCTATATTCTCTTAGAAAATAAAATTCCCCTGAACAGTGTACTGAGGGCAGTTTTAATTCTGAGCTCAGAGTGGGTAATGGATGCAGGTCTGACTCTCTGGCTGGATTGACACTGCAGGTCATGTACATGTACAACTTCACATTTCGCTACATTAAATTTCATTTGCCACATTTCTACCCTATTCTGGATCCTATCCAAATCATCCTGAATCACTTTAGTGGACTGTAAACTATTTGCCAAACCTATCAATTTAGTATCATCTGCAAATTTAACTGATCTGCTCTCAATATTCCTATCAAGGTCATTAATGTAGATGAGGAACGGCAGGGGTCCCAACACCGATTGCTGAGGGACGCCACTCCCCACCATACCTAGCTGAGATGAGACTCCATTGACCACCACTCTTTGTGTTCTGTCCTGTAACCAGTTTTGAATCCACTTCAGAATACCTCCTGTAACTCCAATGGAGCTCATTTTAAAAATTAGTCTCTTATGCGGTACTGTATCAAATGATTTCTGAAAATCCAAGTATATGATGTCAGAAGCCCTGCACAGGTCATAAGTCTTGGTGGCCTCTTCAAAAAATTCCAGAAGGTTTGTCAAGCATGTCTTTCCCTTACAGAAACCATGTCGGCTGTCCCTCAAGATGTTACGTTCACGAAATAAGTCCAGCTAATCTTTTATGATAGATTACAATATTTTGCACGCAATGCAAGTTAAACTGACTGGCCTGTAATTTCCTGGCTCGGTACGGTCCCCTTTCTTATATATTGGTATTATATTACCCTGTTTCCAATCATTTGGTATTTCTCCAGTTTCTAAAGACCGTCTGAAGATGGCGGAGAGCGGCTTAAAGATGATCTCACTAACTTCCCTGAGTACTCTAGGATATAAGCCATCAGGACCCGCTGCCTTATCTGCCTTTAGTTTATGCAACTTGTCTAATACGTCGTTATCCCTTACCTCAATTTCCGCTAAATATTCTTGAGAATTGGACATGGCCTCTGGCCGAATAAAGACCCACTTTACGGTATCCGCAATATCCTTGCAACCATATTGCTGTGAGGTTGCGTTCAGGAACCAGTCGCGAGAATCCAGCAATGCAGTGAAAGTGATTTTATTGAGTGGGGGGTTAAAGCCCCACAGGGCAGAAGGCAACAGTACAAAGTTCACAATCCAAAAATCACAATCCAAAGGGCAGAATCCAAGTCGAAAAACCAGGGCAGCAAAAACAGTAATCGTAGTTGGGCAGAAAAAAGGTTCGTAAACAGATGCAGATAAAGGTACCAAATCAGAGCCAAAAATCAAAAGTCGAGGACGGTCCAGTCAGAAGAGCAACACGATGAGTACAAGGCGAAAACAAGAGCAGTACAGAAATTTAGAGTAACGTAGTAGAGTAAGACTGCTAATATAAACATACGAGAAGTCACATGCTAAACAGAAAACAGGTGTAGGAAATCAGACTAATTACAAACGAGCAAACATGAGGGAGAACCTAATCACATGAAATAGGCAAAAGCCAAAACGCGGAAAGGGATCACAACACAGCCTATAGACAGATACGGCTCCGGTGAGGGAGTTCTAACGTGCACAGACAATGAGAGAAAGGACAGAGTTGAGCATGTCTGGAGGATCCACTGACACACAGCAAAGAAGATTAAGTAAAGGCAAGAGGCGGAGACTAGAACAGGGCGACTGCTGAGAGCTTGTTAATCAATTAGTAAGGTGCAGCTATACAATCCCTAGTGCTCGTTAGTAAGTTGGTATTATATACAATGCTAGTCTAGGTTAGTAGTTTTAACAAAAGAACAAACTGTAAGTATTAGTTAGTAAAACAGAAAAGCAAGAGTAAGGAAGTTAACGAGATTGGAAGGAATGTTTGAAAACCCAGAAACCATGAAATCACCCGAAAGAGTGGCACGCAATACTGGGGCTGTGAGCAATCACAAGACATGAGACCAGACAGGGGAGACAAAGTGCGATACATGGCAAAAGCAAAAACATGGACTGGAATGACTATGGAAATGTGGAAAATGGCAAAATACAAAACATGGCAAAACTAAACAGACAAAACATGAACAGAACCAGACATCTAAATCCCAATACAAAATGCAGAGCATGGTCAGACAAGGCAGAGGTCAGAATCCAGACATGACAGAATCATAACAAACATGGCAAACAGGGCAGAATCATAACAATAGCAGTGATCCATATTTATTCTTTATGCAGTTAACCTGCTCTTTAAATTTCCTTTTTCTGCTACAGTACTGAAAGAAGTGCTTAGTGTTAGTTTTTGCCCCCTCTGCGATTGGTCTTTCATACAGTCTTCTAGCATTCCTCAGCTCTTTTTTGACCACAGCCCGCATTTTACAGTATTCAGTCTTAGTGTTTTCATTGTTATCCTATATGTACATCTTGTAAAGATTCCTCTTATTCCTCAAAATCCTACAAATACTTTTGGTCATCCACTGAGGATTCTGCTTTTTCAGCTTACTTTTGGACACTTTTGGAATGAATCTACATTGTGATTCAAGTAAAACCCCCTTAAATCTTTCCCACATCTCAATTACAGACTCACAGTCCAGGAGTGTCTCCCATTTTATTTCACTTAGATATGAGCGCATCCTGTCAAAATTTGCTCGCCTAAAATGGAAAATCCCTCGCTCCTTCAAAACTCTGCAAATACGCAATCCAGCAGCCCCAAAATGCTCTCGTGGACAACTTGTGACCTGCACATTCACCACGCTATGAAATTATAATGTATGATTATGAAATATTACGACACATGAAGCAAATATTCGGAACTACTTTCTTGAGTAACCCGCTGGGTGGATTAATAGAGTGCGCACCTCAGACATTGCGACTTGTGAGTAGCTGCAGTAAACATAAGCTTTTTAAATCACTCCGCCCAGCCGGTATGTCTGGAATGTAGTTCAGGTTATGCATTTGCCTTCAAAATAACTCTGTCTCATAATGATACATTATTATTCCATAGCGTGGTGAATGTGCAGGTCACAAGTTGTCCACGAGAGCATTTTGGGGCTGCTGGATTGCGTATTTGATGAGTTCTGAAGGAGCGAAGGGACTGGTACCGTTCACTTTCATTATGTTCGCTGAGCAGCTAGCATCATTCCCCCTCGAATCTCAAAACAATAGGCACAGATAACTAAAGGTAATGTACCTATTCACAGAACTATAGGGATTATGGCAATAGGCCAATTTGCCAAAATGTTGAAATATCCTTTTAAGTCTCCCATAATAATAGTCCCTCCTCCTCTACAAGCTTGTGTAATCCTCTTAAAGAGCATTTCATTGACTGTACTGTCCAAAGCTGGTGGTCGATAGCATACTCCTATGTTTAAACCTGTCTCGTGTTTGCCAATGAGCCTGACCCAGATATCTTCACAGGGCAAAGAATGTTCAATTTCAGGAATTTCCAGTACATTTATGTTTTCGTTCACATAGAGTGCTACGCCCCCTCCTCGCCTATTTCATCTATCCTTCCTAAAGAGCTTATAACCTCCTATATTATATTCATCTCCATCCTCTTCACTAAGCCATGTCTCTGTAATCCCAACTATCTCATACCCCTCACTAACCATAACGACCCCAAGTTCTAGAAATTAATTTTTTATGCTTCTTACATTTAGATAAAAACATTTCAGGTTATTACTAATGCTCTTTCTCTTCGATCTCCTATGTGCCTGCTGCTCCAAGCCCCTCACTACGCTTTGTTGCTTTAACAATATATCATCAATAGTGCATGTAACGCCGTCAGCTTCCATCAGGGCAGTATGCATTTCCCTATGTGTAACACTCTCTAACCTCCCTGCTCCCTTAGTCCCCAGTTGAAATAACCCATTGCTACTTTCAACATATGCTGACCCAGTGCAAAGGTACCCCTCTGGTTCAGGTGCAGCCCATCTGGCTTGAACAAGTCACCCCTGACCCAGAAGTAGTTTCAATTCCCCATAAACCTGTACCCCTACACCAGATTTGTAGCCATATGTTAAACCTCTACAAAAATTCTGCTTCCCTCTGCTAGCACATGGTACTGGTAGAATCCAGAAGAAAACTACCGTTGAGGATCTTGTCAGCTAATTCCACAAATTTTCCCCCCACTCTCAGGGTCAGGGGCCAATTCGAGTTCCTGCATGGGCCGGAATCGTTTGGACACCTCAACCACTGGAGGAGCTGTCGCTGTACAGAGTGCACGCCCTTTTCTGTGCTGTCGACCTACAGTCACCCAACTTTCTCTCCCTGCCTGCTCTGGGATCCCAGTACCACCCTGCTTTGGCGTACAAACCATTTCTCTAAACGACATACTACTTAGTTCCTCTAGGAACTCTACTGATTGCGAACTATGTCGCGCGGCTGACTGGCCCTGAAGATCAAGGATCTCACTCTCCAGATGCTCAATTAGCTGGCACCGGTGGCAGACAAACCCACCCTGGAAATCTCTTTCCAAAAGTGCGACCATCCTGCAACCGTCTCATAGTTTTGGCCACATTTTGAATCCCCTACCTAATGACCTCACTCACCCTAGATAAAAGAAAATTACTAATGCTGAGCCAGAAGCTGCGGAACCACAATTTATTAATTTATTAACCTGAGAAGCCCTAAGCAGCAGTCACAGTAGAAACCGTGGGGAAACTATGTAAATGGACTATAAGCCTCTTTTAACAGGGGCTTAGTTTCAGTTAACAGAAATGAAATACCAAACTGAGCCAAACTCCATACGTAATAAGGACTCCTAATAGCCAGCTTGAGTTCATCTAGTCCCAGTACTGTTGATATATTAACCTAAAAATATCACAGGGGCTAGCTGAGAACCCAGATAAAACAGACTGTCTACAACACCCAGGAGAAGCTGGCGGAGGGGAGGAGGCGGAGCACTCCGGTAAAACTTACACTCTCAGAAATAGGGGTACAGCAGGAAACCATTTCTGTTCCCCAAGGTACATTCAGCACTTATGTACCCTTTACGGCTAATTATAGGTCTAAAAGGTACTTTTCTGTTCCAAAACAAATAAAAACCCACTTCTAAGGTACAACAGCAGTTCCTTTGAGGAACTGCCCCAGTGGCAAGCCTTGGTTAATAACAGAAAACAGGACGAAGGAAGCAAACAAGATTAAGAAGGAACAATTAGAAATCCAGAAACCATTAAAACACCCGAAAACGTGGCACGGAGTACAGGAAGCGGACTTAACAAAACACATGACAAGACTGGAGAGACCAGGTGCAGGGCAGATAAATGGCATGATGCATAAACCGGGGAATGTTAGCATGGGCTATGGGCTGTGGCCTAAGACGGATCCCTGCACGGGCACATTGGGCACATGCCCCAGGGTCCTGGCAGCCAATCAGGGCCCTTGGCTGTTCTTAGCCCAGAGTGTATTTTTTTTTGTAATAAAATCATGAAAATAAATGTGGCCCCCCATTAAACACCAATCCCTCATTATTTACGTCTTTTCTGCATAAAAAATGTTTTAGCAAAAATGTTTCTCAGTCACGCCAGGGTCGCGCGTCAATCTGGTGGTGGGTCACGTCATTTGACCTGGCTAGACATTGGACATGCGTTTGACAACATGGAGAAGCCACGACACGGGTACGCAAAGCGAAAGGCGAGAGAAGATAAACAAGTCAAAAATGCTGCTTTGGTAGCACAGATACCTGCCATCGACACATTCTTCTCTAAACCTGGACCACGGCCGCCTACCAGCGATGCAGTGCTGCTTCCCAAAGACGATGGCGACAGGACAGGCACTTCAGCAGCTACCGCTAACCCATCATGCCCAAGCCATGGCGACGTTAGGCTACAGGCTAATCAAAACTCACAAGCCAGCAGTCAGTCCAGTGTACCAGTAATAGCGGGCGAAAAAGAAGACCAATCGGTCCGATCCGAAGATATCGGTGGCCCGCAAAGAGACTATTCCAAGTGGGAGACTATTACAGATCCCGCACTTTGGGGGGATATCTCTAGTGACAGAGTTAAGTCGATTCTGATAGAAAGAGGGGCCTCCTCATTTCATAACAGACGGTTGAAATACCAAGCATCTGTGAGGACGTTCACGCTCGTTAACCAATTAAATGTTGTCCTGTCGACTTCCAAATGGACAATCAACCCCACGCGAATGGCTTCTATATTCTCCATCGACTGGGAATGTATATTGTTTCACTTGTAAACTTTTTGGGACCAAAAAGAATGTCTTTACTGATGGTTTTTGCGACTGGAAACACTCTGAACGCATCTACGAGCATGAGAGGAGTGCTGACCACAGGTAACTTGGTAAATTTATCAAATCAAGTTTTATTTATTGTCATTAAGTTGCACATACAGCAGTAGTGCACGCAAAATGAGATAGCGTTTCTCACTTGGGATCCCAGAGTGATGGGTAAAGTCAGCAGTTTAAAAGTTGATCAGCTTTCCAGAGGAAGCTGTGGCGCATTCTGGTGGTTTTTAAATGTAGAAATTTTATGTAGGCTATTATTATTAGGCAGTCTCTCCGTGTCCGACAGTCGGATTTGAGTTGTAGTCCAGTGACAGTGCAGTACAGTTTGCCTGCCCTGCATAAATATATCATGCCAGTAGGTGGCAGTGTCACGGCTCTGCAGTAAACCATGCATTGTGAATGTACTGGGCACTGGTATCTGACTTTCATGAAGTAAACCACGCTCCTCTGAACTAGCTTGTCTGCTAGCTTTCGGTCATTCCTACAATACAAAAATAACATAATTAATAACAATAATAAAATATAATAACATATTACTGTGGGTTGAGTTGAGTGTGTGAAATTCGTTATACAGGGCCCTCGGCGTTTGTGCCCAGGGTCTGGGTTTGTGTTAATCCGTCTATGACTGTGGCAAAGGGCAAAACAAGACAAAGAAAGGCAAAACACAAGACATGGCATAGTGCACGGATCATGACAACAAGATATAAAACATTTTATAGTGTGTCTTCTTAAATTGCTGAGACTCTACCATAATGGACCTCATATTCTATAAATTTACTGAGATGAGAGAGTGCAGGTGCCCATATGCACCATGTTTATTGTAGACCACCAGTATTTATTTATAGACGACCACTATACTTTGTGAAGCTTCAAAATATCATTAAAAAAACTGTAGAAATAATAGCTTCTTCTGATAGTGCACACTGGGAGAGTTCGCAACATGTTTGGGTCAACAATGTAGAATGCCTTAAGAAACTCTATCAAACATGGCTTTAATTAACTTAGACACTTTTATAACCCCAGCATTTCATTTAGTTGTAGCAAAGAAAAAGGACAAGACAAGAACAATGTGGTCTTAAAGCCTTGCCATTAACAAATAGTAGGAAATAAATAAATAACAATAAAGAGCAGGTCACACGCTTTGGCGGGCAAACCGGGATGTCTTCCGACTGACTGGCCAGACACAGAGGCATACGCTGTATAAAGTGCGTAACACATCCTCCCTCCGAGGGTTTCGTCTGACTCAACTTGACGTGCCTGGCCCCTCGGGAGACAGCAAAATATTCTACGTCACAGTCGTGACTTGATACGACGTCGCTCTTCATTCATTCACGATTCTGTCTTGCTTGATTCCAGCGCAATTCACCTTTCACCACCAGACGGCGATGTTTGCCCTCAAAATCAACCTCGCTAAGCAGCCGTCACCCTGGTCGCACGAACGATACTTGATACTCAGCGGTTTTCAAGCGTCAATTTAATCTGTTTCTCTCAGACAGGCGAGAATTTTTCCTCCCTATCCTTACCGCCAAAATCATACGTCAAAACAGGAAACCAGCTCAGAGGGTTATTGGCCGAGAACCGTCACTCCAGGGCAAAAGACCTCGTTTTAACTTGTAGGGATTTATAATAGGAGGCCAGAGTCCATGGTTCACTCTGAATGAAATTGTGATGTAAAATTTATAGCAATATATAATAAACAGACAGTGCAGAGTAGATGAGATGGAAATATCGAGGGCTACTTATTAAATAGGTCTATCGAAAGAATAGCCAGGCCAGCGATATCACTGCTGCCTTGTTTACAGCACAGCTTCCCTTTAAATTTTCTCTGTTTGTTTTTACCCGTTGTCACATAAACTAAAATGGCAAAACGGTATGATAAAGATAAGAAATTAGTGGGGGTATATTTCATGTGGACGCACTCTCTCTCTCTCTCTCTCTCTCTCTCTCTCTTTCTCTTTCTCTCATTAGCATGCAGTGACACCCATTATACTGCCGTCACACGGCAACATAAAATCATATATATTGCACTCTCTATCACTTGCTCTTGCTCTCTTTCCCCTTGACACCCAGTCTCTACCGATCTCTCTCCACTGCTGGCCCTCTTTGCATCACCATCAAAAGATATTTCTGTGCTTTTGGCAGCACAAACTGGCCTGTAACTTACGCCTATTGCCAAAGCACATAAACAATGACAAACACTTTCAATAACTCGCACACGGCTCTCGTTCCCCCTGAGCCCGCGGATCCGTGTCTTCTTATCACGGATCTTCCCCCTCCCTTTCTCTCTCACTCTATTTTTCAGTCTCTTCTGAGTCATATTTTTATTCATACGCAGTGTTAATTTGCCCGAGACGATGCGCAGGGAGGGTGTAGCTGTGGGCTGAAGGGCTGATTAAAATCAGGAATCTCTGCGTGCTCAGGTTCTCTCTCTCAGCCTGTTTCATTCACTGCCTACGAGTGAATCTGTCTCTGATTCCGTCCTCTGCGTCCCTGTGTTCTCTCCTCTCATTCCCCATAATCCCCTGCTTCATCTTCTACGAGCACATCACCCATCTCTCTCTCCCTCTCTCTCTCTCACACACACATCACCCATCTCTCTCTCCCTCTCTATCTCACACACACATCACCCATCTCTCTCTCCCTCTCTCTCTCTCACACACACACACACATCACCCATCTCTGCCCCTCTCTCTCTCACACACACATCACCCATCTCTCTCTCTCTCACACACACACACACCACCCATCTCTCTCTCCCTCTCTCTGTCACACACACACACACACATCACCCATCTCTCTCTCCCTCTCTCTCTCACACACACACACACACACACATCACCCATCTCTCTCTCTCTCACACACACACACACACACACACACACCACCCATCTCTCTCTCCCTCTCTCACTGCCACTCACCACTGTCTCCATCTCTTGTCACGCACACACACACACACACACACACACACACATATTACCCACCTCTCTCTAACTCTCTCTCTCACACACATACACACACACACATTACCCACCTCTCTCTAACTCTCTCTCTCACACACACACACACACACACATTACCCACCTCTCTCTAACTCTCTCTCTCTCTCTCACACACACACACATACAGTCCTCTGTGCCTTCCTCTCTGTCACTCACACACACTCACCCTCATTCTGTGGGTGTCTGCTCATTCCTCTCTCTCCAGGGTCTGTTTGCTCAAGGCTTCGCTCCTTGGCACAAACGTCTCTCACAGAGCGACGCTGAGCTCAGAGAAAGTCAAGCTTTACCCCCAGACAGAACAGGTACACCTGGCTCACAACAGTGGGAGAGAACTACACCTCATAGTGCTACTTATGCAGCTGAGAATTTCTGAAGTACACTACTTCAGCCATGACACTGCCCTGCTGAAAATTCCAGCTTTGACCAGCCTAGGCTGATCAGGCTGGTTTCAGCTGTGTTTTGGACAGTTGTAGTTGGTCAAACAGCCCTTCACCAGCTGACTCCAGCTTAAACCACAGCTTAAACCAGCCTGACCAGCCCAGGCTGGTCAAAGCTGGAATTTTCAGCAGGGCGGGGAACCCCCAACTCTTATCGATAAGTGTCATAGGATCTTCAGTGACCACGGTGAGTCAGGACCTCGGTTTAACGTTTCATCAGAAAGACGGATGTCATCCAAAAGATGGAAGTAAAATTCCAATGGAAATTTATAATGGGGTTGGGATTCTTTCTGGCATTACTTGAACTCAATTTAATTTCATGAGCCTGCTTCCTCCGAGATTAGCCCACATCGTATACGGATGCAAGTTATCACATCAAACTTGTAGTTAATTGTTGAAAATGTTATTTTGCATTCGTAATCCACTTTTGCAAACTACACATCCACTACACTAACGCGCGAGTAGCTGTAATTTGTTCCCGGCCAATGAGGCACCTCAGTCAAAGCAAGCGTTCACAATGTAATTTGACGGAAGCCAGTGACATAGATTACCATTGGTTATCTCTGGGAAATTGGTAAATCTGCAACCAAGTGAAGTGATTGCACAGTGGGTTACTATTAGCTAGCAACATGCGATGCATAGATATCAATGGATTACAATAGATATTATTTTGTCATTTAGTTGCTAGCTAGCATTTAGGCACCAAACATAACTAGTGAAGTGTACAAAATGGATAGCTAGCTGGATAAAGTTGGTTCATTTGATCATCTAGCTACCAAGTACACTAACCTAGCTAGCTACATTTGCTGTATGTAAGTCAATTGAAAAGTGTGGATAGCCATTATTTTGCTACTTAGCTGGAGTTGAACTGGAGTTGAAGCTAACTGGCATTTAACTGCATCAAATATAAAGTTTGCCAGATAAGCGTGCAAACATAAGCGTGCAAACTAGCTCGCTGGCTAGGCTCACAAGCTAGTTCGCCTGCTCAGCTAGCTATAGTTGGAGCATATAAATCAATAAAAACTGAAAATAGCAATTATTTTGCAACTTAAATCAGATTAAATGAGCAAGTTGTGGCTATGTAGCTAGGTCAGCAACGCATGGACAAGGTTGATTAGCTTGTTTGCTAGCTACCAAGTTTTTATGCCAACAAACATTGGCCAGAGATACTAAGCTATTAATGTAAACTGGCGCTAGTAGCAAAACCTGATATCCAGCTAGGTAACATAAATAAATAGACCTTAAAATAGCTAACAAATTAGCACAGTCTCGCCAAACATTAAGCGATCAAATATGGTAAGGGATCATTTTTATCGGACAGCTATGCACTCGTTCTGTTCGGGAATCAGGAAGATCATGAGACATGTAGTTTTTTATACTGCAAAGAGGATTAGCATGTTGGCGAAAAATTTAAATGATTTAAATTACAGATGAATTATAGATAGAGCCCGGGTGGTGACACAAACATATTTTTTTTTTTTGCATGTTTTAAAAAAAGAAAAATATCTATGTCACCTCCCGGGCTCTGCAGAAAAATTACATTTCTGGGAAATATCATGCAAAAAATCTCGAAATGGATGGACTCTTGAAAACAAAGGGAAGAGTACTTCAAAAGTACATAGTTTAAAAAGTGTATGGGTAAAATGAATGGAAACTTTTACCCCTGACATCAGCGCGACATATTCTCCTCAGTACTCCATAACCACAGAACTACAGCTCTACTAAATCACAGCTGAATGGAATCAATCCATTATCTAAACCAGGCTCAAGGAAAACAGCAGCTAGTGAGTTTCACAAAGCTGGTATTTATGGTTTAAGGTGTGTTTCCAATAATTAAGGAATGTAACTTCATTGTTTGCGGAGCGAGGGGTGAGATTGAAGCTCAAGCACTCAGCCTGAGACGCCAAGGCCGAAAGTTAGCATTCAGTAAAAACAAGGCCCAGTTGTCACAGCAACAAGCAGCAAGGCCACAGTGCTATGCCCCACTATAGAAAACTAAAGCTACACCCACTACAATAGCTAACATACTGCAGCCTCTCATATGCAATGAGACCTCCCATTGGTAATCACTGAGTAAGACTGCGAGCAAATTGCACAGCATATCAACTGCTAGTCTACACTAAGCGAAGATATTGATCCCATTCTCAAAACTGATCAAAGATGAGGTGGTATTGATCAGACACGCACTGTATACAACAATACAAACATCATTATCAGAGGAATATACTGAGGAGTAATCTCAGCTGTGAGGATGTGTGCGCGCGTGTGTATGTGCGAGTGTGTGCTTAGGTATGAGCATTAAATGTGTGAATATTCATGTGTGCATGTGCATTGGTTTGTACAAGCATATGCGTGTAGGGGTGTGAGTATGCATGGGAGTATGGGTGCATGTCTGTATTTGCGTATGCATGTGTATGCATGTGTGTGCATGAGTCTGTATGAGTACATGCCTGTATCAGTGTGCGTGTGTGTTTGAGTGTGTGTGTGTGTGTGTGTGTGTGCATGAGCATTTGTGAATATGCATAAGCGTGGGTGAGTATACAGAATATGTGCGTGTGTGCCTGTGTGTGTTGGTGTGTGCTGTACATGTGTAGGTGTGTGCCTGCGTGTGTAGGTGTGTGCTGTGCGTGTGTAGGTGTGTGTCTGCATGTGTAGGTGTGTCCTGTACATGTGTAGGTGTGTGCCTGCGTGTGTAGGTGTGTGCTGTACGTGTGTAGGTGTGCGCTGTACATGTGTAGGTGTGTGCTGTACATGTGTAGGTGTGTGCTGTACATGTGTAGGTGTGTGTCTGCATGTGTAGGTGTGTGCCTGTGTGTGTAGGTGTGTGCTGTACATGGGTAGGTGTGTGCCTGTGTGTGTAGGTGTGTGCTGTACATGTGTAGGTGTGTGCCTGTGGGGGGAGGAGTGTCCTGTACATGTGTAGGAGTGTGCCTGTGTGTGTAGGTGTGTGCTGTACATGTGTAGGTGTGTGCCTGTGTGTGTAGGTGTGTCCTGTACATGTGTAGGTGTGTGTCTGCGTGTGTAGGTGTGTGCCTGCGTGTGTAGGTGTGTGCCTGTGTGTGTAGGTGTGTGCTGTACAAGTGTTGGTGTGTGCTGTACATGTGTAGGTGTGTGTCTGCATGTGTAGGTGTGTCCTGTACATGTGTAGGTGTGTGTCTGCATGTGGAGGGGTGTGCTGTAAATGTGGAGGAGGGTGCCTGAGTGTGTAGGTGTGTGCTGTACATGTGTAGGTGTGTGCCTGTGTGTGTAGGTGTGTGCTGTACATGTGTAGGTGTGTGCCTGCGTGTGTAGGTGTGTGCCTGTGTGTGTAGGTGTGTTCTGTACATGTGTAGGTGTGTGCTTGCGTGTGTAGGTGTGTGCTGTACATGTGTAGGTGTGTGCCTGTGTGTGTAGGTGTGTGCTGTACATGTGTAGGTGTGTGCCTGTGTGTGTAGGTGTGTGCTGTACATGTGTAGGTGTGTGTCTGCATGTGTAGGTGTGTGCTGTACATGTGTAGGTGTGTGTCTGCATGTGTAGGTGTGTGCTGTACGTGTGTAGGTGTGTGTCTGCATGTGTAGGTGTGTCCTGTACATGTGTAGGTGTGTGTCTGCATGTGTAGGTGTGTGCTGTAAATGTGTAGGTGTGTGCCTGTGTGTGTAGGTGTGTGCTGTACATGTGTAGGTGTGTGCCTGTGTGTGAAGGTGTGTTCTGTACATGTGTAGGTGTGTGCTGTACATGTGTAGGTGTGTGCCTGTGTGTGTAGATGTGTGCTGTACATGTGTAGGTGTGTGCCTGCGTGTGTAGGTGTGTGCTGTACGCGTGTAGGTGTGTGTCTGCATGTGTAGGTGTGTCCTGTACATGTGTAGGTGTGTGTCTGCATGTGTAGGTGTGTGCTGTACATGTGTAGGTGTGTGCATTATATGTGTTGGTGTGCGCTGTACATGTGTAGGTGTGTGCTGTACAAGTGTTGGTGTGTGCTGTACATGTGTAGGTGTGTGCCTTTGTGTGTAGGTGTGTGCTGTACATGTGTAGGTGTGTGCATTATATGTGTTGGTGTGCGCTGTACATGTGTAGGTGTGTGCTGTACATGTGTAGGTGTGTGCCTTTGTGTGTAGGTGTGTGCTGTACAAGTGTAGGTGTGTGTCTGTGTGTGTAGGTGTGTGCTGTACATGTGTAGGTGTGTGCCTGTGTGTGTAGGTGTGTGCTGTACATGTGTAGGTGTGTGCCTGTGTGTGTAGGTGTGTGCTGTACATGTGTAGGTGTGTGTCTCTGTGTGTAGGTGTGTGCTGTACATGTGTAGGTGTGTGTCTGCATGTGTAGGTGTGTGCTGTAAATGTGTAGGTGTGTGTCTGTGTGTGTAGGTGTGTGCTGTACATGTGTAGGTGTGTGCATGTGTGTGTAGGTGTGTGCTGTACATGTGTAGGTGTGTGCCTGTGTGTGTAGGTGTGTGCTTTACATGTGTAGGTGTGTGCCTGTGTGTGTAGGTGTGTGCTGTACATGTGTAGGTGTGTGTCTGTGTGTGTAGGTGTGTACTGTAATGGTGTAGGTGTGTGCCTGTGTGTGTAGGTGTGTGCTGTAAATGTGTAGGTGTGTGCCTGTGTGTGTAGGTGTGTGCTGTACATGTGTAGGTGTGTGTCTGCATGTGTAGGTGTGTGCTGTAAATGTGTAGGTGTGTGCCTGTGTGTGTAGGTGTGTGCTGTACATGTGTAGGGGTGTGCCTGTGTGTGTAGGTGTGTGCTGTAATGGTGTAGGTGTGTGCCTGCGTGTGTAGGTGTGTGCTGTACAAGTGTATGTGTGTGCCTGCGTGTGTAGGTGTGTGCTGTAAATGTGTAGTTGTGTGCCTGTGTGTGTAGGAGTTTGCTGTACATGTGTAGGTGTGTGCCTGTGTGTGTAGGTGTGTGCTGTACGTGTGTAGGTGTGTGTCTGCATGTGTAGGTGTGTCCTGTACATGTGTAGGTGAGTGCCTGCGTGGGTAGGTGTGTGCCTGTGTGTGTAGGTGTGTGCTGTACATGTGTACGTGTGTGCTGTACATGTGTAGGTGTGTGCTGTACAAGTGTAGGTGTGTGCCTGTGTGTGTAGGTGTGTGCTGTACATGTGTACATGTGTGCTGTACATGTGTAGGTGTGTGCTGTACAAGTGTAGGTGTGTGCCTGTGTGTGTAGGTGTGTGCTGTACATGTGTAGGTGTGTGTCTGCATGTGTAGGTGTGTGCTGTAAATGTGTAGTTGTGTGCCTGTGTGTGTAGGAGTGTGCTGTACATGTGTAGGTGTGTGCCTGTGTGTGTAGGTGTGTGCTGTACAAGTGTAGGTGTGTGCCTGCGTGTGTAGGTGTGTGCTGTACGTGTGTAGGTGTGTGTCTGCATGTGTAGGTGTGTCCTGTACATGTGTAGGTGTGTGCCTGCGTGTGTAGGTGTGTGCCTGTGTGTGTAGGTGTGTGCTGTACATGTGTACGTGTGTGCTGTACATGTGTAGGTGTGTGCTGTACAAGTGTAGGTGTGTGCCTGTGTGTGTAGGTGTGTGCTGTACATGTGTACATGTGTGCTGTACATGTGTAGGTGTGTGCTGTACAAGTGTAGGTGTGTGCCTGTGTGTGTAGGTGTGTGCTGTACATGTGTAGGTGTGTGTCTGCATGTGTAGGTGTGTGCTGTAAATGTGTAGTTGTGTGCCTGTGTGTGTAGGAGTGTGCTGTACATGTGTAGGTGTGTGCCTGTGTGTGTAGGTGTGTGCTGTACAAGTGTAGGTGTGTGCCTGCGTGTGTAGGTGTGTGCTGTACATGTGTAGGTGTGTGCCTGTGTGTGTAGGTGTGTGCTGTAAATGTGTAGTTGTGTGCCTGTGTGTGTAGGTGTGTGCTGTACATGTGTAGGTGTGAATCTGCATGTGTAGGTGTGTGCTGTACATGTGTAGGTGTGTGCCTGCGTGTGTAGGTGTGTGCCTGTGTGTGTAGGTGTGTGCTGTACATGGGTACGTGTGTGCTGTACATGTGTAGGTGTGTGCTGTTCTGGTGTGGGTGTGTGTCTGTGTGTGTAGGTGTGTGCTGTACATGTGTAGGTGTGTGTCTGCATGTGTAGGTGTGTGCTGAAAATGTGTAGTTGTGTGCCTGTGTGTGTAGGAGTGTGCTGTACATGTGTAGGTGTGTGCCTGTGTGTGTAGGTGTGTGCTGTACAAGTGTAGGTGTGTGCCTGCGTGTGTAGGTGTGTGCTGTACATGTGTAGGTGTGTGCCTGTGTGTGTAGGTGTGTGCTGTACATGTGTAGGTGTGTGCCTGTGTGTGTAGGTGTGTGCTGTACAAGTGTAGGTGTGTGCCTGCGTGTGTAGGTGTGTGCTGTACAAGTGTATGTGTGTGCCTGCGTGTGTAGGTGTGTGCTGTAAATGTGTAGTTGTGTGCCTGTGTGTGTAGGAGTTTGCTGTACATGTGTAGGTGTGTGCCTGTGTGTGTAGGTGTGTGCTGTACAAGTGTAGGTGTGTGCCTGCGTGTGTAGGTGTGTGCCTGTGTGTGTAGGTGTGTGCTGTACAAGTGTAGGTGGGTGCCTGCGTGTGTAGGTGTGTGCTGTACATGTGTAGGTGTGTGCCTGTGTGTGTAGGTGTGTGCTGTACAAGTGTAGGTGTGTGCCTGCGTGTGTAGGTGTGTGCTGTACATGTGTATGTGTGTGTCCGCGTGTGTAGGTGTGTGCTGTACATGTGTAGGTGTGTGCCTGTGTGTGTAGGTGTGTGCCTGTGTGTGTAGGTGTGTGCTGTACAAGTGTAGGTGTGTGCCTGCGTGTGTAGGTGTGTGCTGTACATGTGTAGGTGTGTGCCTGTGTGTGTAGGTGTGTGCTGTACATGTGTACGTGTGTGCTGTACATGTGTAGGTGTGTGCTGTACAAGTGTAGGTGTGTGCCTGTGTGTGTAGGTGTGTGCTGTACATGTGTAGGTGTGTGTCTGCATGTGTAGGTGTGTGCTGTAAATGTGTAGTTGTGTGTCTGTGTGTGTAGGAGTGTGCTGTACATGTGTAGGTGTGTGCCTGTGTGTGTAGGTGTGTGCTGTACAAGTGTAGGTGTGTGCCTGCGTGTGTAGGTGTGTGCTGTACATGTGTAGGTGTGTGCCTGTGTGTGTAGGTGTGTGCTGTACATGTGTAGGTGTGTGCCTGTGTGTGTAGGTGTGTGCAGTACAAGTGTAGGTGTGTGCCTGCGTGTGTAGGTGTGTGCCTGTGTGTGTAGGTGTGTGCTGTACATGTGTACGTGTGTGCTGTACATGTGTAGGTGTGTGCTGTACAAGTGTAGGTGTGTGCCTGTGTGTGTCGGTGTGTGCTGTACATGTGTAGGTGTGTGCCTGTGTGTGTAGGTGTGTGCTGTAAATGTGTTGTTGTATGCCTGTGTGTGTAGGTGTGTTCTGTACATGTGTAGGTGTGTGCTGTAAATGTGTAGTTGTGTGCCTGTGTGTGTAGGAGTGTGCTGTACATGTGTAGGTGCGTGTTTGTGTGTGTAGGTGTGTGCTGTACATGTGTAGGTGTGTGCCTGTGTGTGTAGGTGTGTGCTCTCCATGTGTAGGTGTGTGCCTGTGTGTGTAGGTGTGTGCTGTACGTGTGTAGGTGTGTGTCTGCATGTGTAGGTGTGTGCTGTACATGTGTAGGTGTGTGCTGTACATGTGTAGGTGTGTGCCTGTGTGTGTAGGAGTGTGCTGTAAATGTGTAGGTGTGTGCCTGCATGTGTAGGTGTGTGCTGTAAATGTGTAGGTGTGTGCCTGTGTGTGTAGGAGTGTGCTGTACATGTGTAGGTGTGTGTCTGCATGTGTAGGTGTGTGCTGTACATGTGTAGGTGTGTGCCTGTGTGTGTAGGAGTGTGCTGTAAATGTGTAGGTGTGTGCCTGCATGTGTAGGTGTGTGCTGTAAATGTGTAGGTGTGTGCCTGCATGTGTAGGTGTGTGCTGTACATGTGTAGGTGTGTGCTTGCGTGTGTAGGTGTGTGCTGTACATGTGTAGGTGTGTGCCTGTGTGTGTAGGTGTGTGCTGTACATGTGTAGGTGTGTGCCTGTGTGTGTAGGTGTGTGCTGTACATGTGTAGGTGTGTGCCTGTGTGTGTAGGTGTGTGCTGTACATGTGTAGGTGTGTGCCTGTGTGTGTAGGTGTGTGCTGTACAAGTGTAGGTGTGTGCCTGTGTGTGTAGGAGTGTGCTGTACATGTGTAGGTGTGTGCCTGTGTGTGTAGGTGTGTGCTGTACATGTGTAGGTGTGCGCCTGCGTGTGTAGGAGTGTGCTGTACATGTGTAGGTGTGTGTCTGCATGTGTAGGTGTGTGCTGTACATGTGTAGGTGTGTGCTGTACATGTGTAGGTGTGTGCCTGTGTGTGTAGGAGTGTGCTGTAAATGTGTAGGTGTGTGCCTGCATGTGTAGGTGTGTGCTGTACATGTGTAGGTGTGTGTCTGCATGTGTAGGTGTGTGCTGTACATGTGTAGGTGTGTGCTGTACATGTGTAGGAGTGTGCTGTACATGTGTAGGTGTGTGCCTGTGTGTGTAGGTGTGTGCTGTACATGTGTAGGTGTGTGCCTGTGTGTGTAGGTGTGTGCTGTACATGTGTAGGTGTGTGCCTGTGTGTGTAGGTGTGTGCTGGACATGTGTAGGTGTGTGCCTGTGTGTGTAGGTGTGTGCTGTACAAGTGTAGGTGTGTGCCTGTGTGTGTAGGAGTGTGCTGTACATGTGTAGGTGTGTGCCTGTGTGTGTAGGTGTGTGCTGTACATGTGTAGGTGTGTGCCTGTGTGTGTAGGTGTGTGCTGTACATGTGTAGGTGTGTGCTGTACGTGTGTAGGTGTGTGCTGTACATGTGTAGGTGTGTGCTGTACATGTGTAGGTGTGTGCTGTACATGTGTAGGTGTGTGCTGTACATGTGTAGGTGTGCGCCTGCGTGTGTTTGCATGCTTTGACTGTATGGAAAAGCTCAGCTGCATGAAAATAGCACCATGCGGCTGTATGCACAGCTCCTTCTCTTGTCTTAGTTTTTAATCATGATCTCAGAGTCTACAAACCCGGCTCAGAAGAAGCTGGGGCAGTATGGAAATGCACATAACAACAGAAAACAGGCATTTCTAAACTTTGACTTTCATTTCATTACAGTCTGAAGGCAAGATTGCAATTTTTTCTCAGGTCAACATCATTTTATTTGTAAATATAGCACATCCATTCCTGCCATTCAGTCCTGCAGCACATTAAAAACAAAAAATGTTGGGACAGAGTAAATTTGAGACGAGTAATGAGGCAAAAAAATTTTCATTAATGATGTAATTTGAAATAGCTGTGGTCGGAATGTGATTCGGCACAGAAGCAGCACCCAGGAAAGGCTTAGTTCTTCAGGAGCAAAGGTGGGCTGAGGGTCACCAATGTATCCTAACACGTGTGAGAAATTCATTCAAATATTTAAAAACAATATTCTTAAAAAGGATAGGAGGGGATTTGGAGATTTCACCCTCTGTGGTGAAAAATTTAATTAAACGATTCACTGAATCATGGAATTTCCGTGCGTAAAGTGGCGAGGTGCAAGCCAAAGGTGAATACCTGTGATCTAAGATCACTCAGATAGCACTGCATCAGATTATCATTTATCCATCTGTGATACAACCACATGGGCTCTGGATTACTTTGGCAAACCTTTCCTAAGCAGGACATTACGCAGTGCTTAACAAATACCAGCTAAAACTTTACTGAGGGAAAAAGGAAGCCTTATGTTAACAGAGTCCAGAAACTCCATCGACTTTCCTTTGGCTAAGAGGCATCTGCAATGGACTGTCACACAGCGGACATTTCAAAATTTTAGGTCTTTTTGGAAGAAACGGACACCGTGTTGCTCTGGACCGAAGAAGGGGAAAATATACCGTCTGTTGCCAGCAACAAACCCCAGGGCAGGGGAAACTCGCACTTCTCCGAGGGCACCATTCATGCAAAAAAATACTGAGATTTTGGAGCAACATACTCAGACAACATCTTTCCCTAAGACACCCCTACATATTTCAGGGAGACAATGCTAAGTTGCATTCGGGCATTCTGCACTCATTTGAAAGGACAGGACTGCATAAGAAGGGCGTGCGGGCGCTGAATTCGCCAGTCTGCAGTTCTGACATGTCCCCAGTGGAGAATAAGTGGCGCATTTGTAATTGTAAAATGCGACAATGAAGACCCTGCACTGTTGCACACCTTGTTTGCCAGAATAAGCAAAAATGACGCCTGAAACACTCAATCACTGGGTGTCCTCTGTCCCGAGACGTGTATTACGTGTTGTGAAATGTAACGGCAAAAATACAAAGTGTTAAATACTTCACAACTTTTTTGAAAAATGTTGCTAGAGTCAAAATTTAAATGTGTTTATTTTGAAAATGTAATAAAATCCATATGGTGAAACATCAAATGATTTGCTGTTATATTGTTTTCAGCATAATATTGGTCAAGGACAATCAGCAAATTACTGCTTCCAGATTCAATTTTAATTTAACATAGCATGCCAACTTTTTTCTGATTAGGGGTTGCAAAACGATAATGAAGAAATGATTATTTCTCAATGTTTTATTAAACATGCGTATAGTGTTTGCAAAGAGAAAGAGTGATGAGTGCATGAATGATATATACAGTTTGTAAAAGTGTTATTCTGTTATTACTGTTTGTCACACGATGCTCAACCTATTTTTTGCCAGGCTTTTGCAGTATAATTGTAAATTTGATATGGAATCAGTGACACCAGATGCGGGAAAAGGGAATGAGGAGGAACGAACACACACACACACACACACACACACACACACACACACACACACACACACACACACACACACACACACACACACGACGAGAGGCTAGGACAAATACTAGGGAACTTGACAAGAACTTGGCTAAACGAGACGCGAGAAACAAAACTTGAGACACTGTCTGCCAGCCAACTTCCACCGCATCCAGATAAAGGCTTGGAAATCATGACATGAGGGGTAACACCTGGAGAGAGAGAAACAAGAGGCATGGCAAGATCAAGACATGGACAGAGATTGGATGACATGACCTGCTCATTAAGAGAATGAGCGTGCTCAGCTTAAGTACCAATTAAGTATGCAGCTTGGAAGCAAGCATGAATGTTAAGAACAGAAAAGCATAGCAAGATCTTGAAATAGCAAAGCAGGAATCATGACAATAAACTCCCTGTCTAAATTAGTAATATTAGTAATGTGCCTATCTAAGAATTACACCAACCCAGTGAGTGTTAGTAAATGTTAGTAACTTAAAAACAGTTAATTGTCAATTAAGCTTAGAAAGCCCTGAATCAGCACAGCATGGAAGGAAGGGGAAATACCAAAGCCAACCATAGCTCAGAAATGTGCAACAACGAAGGCACGGGGCGGAACGCAGACAAGCGGTGGAGTGGCATGGCAGACCTGGCATGAACAAAAACATGGAAAAGTAAAAAACATGGACATGGAAACATGAAATGCAAAAACTGTGACATGAACTATGAACTATGAAACTATGAACTATGGAATCTTGATACATGAAACTGTTAAAACCATGAATACTGTTCTGGCCAAAGGCCAGAACACAACAGTACCCCCCCCTTACAAAAGCGGCACCTGACGCTGACAAAAAAACACCAATAACTAAAATACATGAAGCCGCACAAAACTAAATACAAATCCCACAAGACAAATAACTAACTAAATACTAAAGACAAAAACCCTATGACACAAAACACCTAACCAAGAAACAGTACCACAAGAAACACTAAACAGACAAGATTACTGATTTCTCCAGCATGCTGGGGCTAAGGCTTGGGCTATGGCAATGGCTTGGAACTATGGTTATGGCTTGGCTTGAGGTTAGGGGCTATGGCTATGGGCTAAGGGCTATGGGGTTGGGGCTGGGGCTGTGGCTATGGCTTGGCTTGGCTATGGCTTGGGGTGTGACTGGTGGTAGTCACGGATGAGGGACTTGTCCAGGATATGCCTGGCCGGGACCCAGGAACGCTCCTCTGGGCCGTACCCCTCCCAATCCACGAGGTACTGGAGGCCCCGGCCCCTCCGTCGGCAATCCAGTAGAGCTTTGACTGTGTAGGCCTCCCCTCCGTCGATGAGCCGAGGAGGAGGCGGAGGCTCAGGTGGGGGCATGAGGGGGGAGGTGGCAACAGGCCTCAGGCGTGAGACGTGGAATACTGGGTGGAGCCGTCGCATGGTGGATGGGAGCTTGAGCCGGACAGCAGTGGGGCTGATGATCCTTTGGATGGGGAAAGGACCCAGGAAGCGAGGAGCCAGCTTGCGGCTTTCCACCCGGAGTGGGATGTCTTGTGCCGCCAACCAGACCTTCTGGCCGACCCGATAGTGAGGGGCTGGGCGCCGACGCTTGTCTGCCGTGGTCTTCATGGTCTTACCCGCCCGAACCAAGGCGCGGCGAGCAGACAGCCACACACGGCGACACCGCCGGATGAATGCCCCGGCTGAAGGCACCCCGACTTCCTCCTCCTGGCTGGGGAACAATGGAGGCTGGTAGCCCATACAGCACTCGAAGGGAGAGAGGCCGGAGGCAGAGGCGGCGTGGGAGTTTACGGCGTACTCGACCCAGGGTAGCATGGTAGACCAAGATCTTGGGTTGGTCGAGCACACGCATCGGAGGACCGTCTCCAGGGTTTGGTTGGCCCGCTCAGTCTGTCCATTGGTCTGTGGGTGGTATCCGGAGCTGAGGCTGAAGGAGGTGCCAAGGGATGTGCAGAATGCTTTCCAGAACTGGGAGGTGAATTGGGGACCACGATCTGATACTATATCCACAGGAATGCCATGGGGACGGACAACATGCTGGATAAGTAGATCAGCTGTGGTTTTAGCAGAGGGGAGCTTGGGAAGGGGCACGAAGTGGGCAGACTTGGAGAACCGGTCAACTATGGTGAGGACAGTGGTGTTTCCATGGGAGACGGGCAGGCCAGTGACGAAGTCCAGAGCTATGTGGGACCAGGGACGGTGAGGAATGGGCAGTGGTTGGAGCAGACCAGAGGGAGGGGCGTGGGAGGACTTGGCGCGGGAACAGACTGAGCAGGCAGAAACGAACCCCCGGACCTCTGCTGCCATCTTGGGCCACCAGAAACGGCGCTGGATAAACCGCAGGGTCCGGCCGACCCCAGGATGGCATGACAGGTTGGAGGAGTGGCCCCACTGGAGAACGTCAGATCGGGCAGCTGCAGGGACGTACAGGCAGTTGGCAGGGCAGGCACTGGGTGTAGCTGCGCCGTTCTGAGCGTTGCGGACCAGCTCCTCGATCCGGAGGCACACGTTGTTTACGAAACATGTTCTGGGCAGAATGGAGCTGGGCTCTCCCTTGGCCGAGGAAGCGTCGAAACGCCTGGAGAGCGCGTCAGCCTTGGTGTTCTTGGACCCTGGCCTGTAGGCCAGGGAGAAGTTGAACCGGTCAAAGAAGAGGGCCCATCTGGCTTGTCTGGGCGTCAGCCTCTTGGCGGAGCGGAGGTACTCCAGGTTTTTAGGGTCCGTCCAGACCAGGAACGGAACCCTTGCCCCCTCAAGCCAGTGCCTCCACTCCTCCAGGGCCAGCTTCACCGCCAGCAGCTCCCGGTTCCCGACGTCGTAGTTGGACTCCGCAGGCGTCAGTCGGTGGGAGTAGAACGCGCACGGGTGTACCTTCTGATCATTGCTGGATCTTTGGGATAGTACCGCACCAACCCCGACATTGGAGGCATCCACCTCCACAATGAACTGCTTGGCGGGGTCGGGGGTGGTGAGGATGGGCGCGGTGGTGAAGCGCCTCTTCAGCTCACAGAAGGTCACCTCGGCTTGCGGAGTCCAACGGAATGGCACCTTGATGGAGGTAAGGGCCGTCAGGGGAGCTGCCACGGTGCTATAGTTCCTGATGAATCGCCTATAGAAATTAGCGAATCCTAGGAAGCTCTGTAGGGCCTTGCGGTCCTTGGGTGCGGGCCAGTCCACCACAGCCTTGACCTTCTCCTCGTCCATGCCCAGGTGGTTAGGGGAGATGACGTGCCCCAGGAAGGAGGTAGTGGTGGTGCTGAACTCGCACTTTTCAGCCTTGACGAAAAGGCGGTTTTCGAGGAGGCGGCGGAGCACCTGGCGAACATGGTTAGTGTGCTCCGTCTTGTCCCGGGAGAAGATCAGGATGTCGTCGAGGTAGACGTAGACAAACCGCCCGATCATATCTCCAAGCACATCGTTCACCAAGTTTTGGAACACTGCGGGTGCGTTGGTCAGGCCGAATGGAACCACCAAGTACTCCCAGTGGCCGCTAGGGGTGTTGAAAGCGGTTTTCCATTCGTCGCCTTCCCTAATGCGCAGGAGGTGATAAGCATTCCGCAGGTCCAGCTTGGTGAAGATAGCCGCCCCTTGGATCACATCGAATGCAGAGGACATCAGTGGAAGCGGGTAGCGGTTCCTGATGGTGATCTTATTTAGGCCTCGGTAATCGATGCAGGGGCGCAGGGAGCCGTCCTTCTTTTTGACGAAGAAGAAGCCTGCCCCCGCGGGAGAGGAGGATGGACGGATGATGCCAGCTGCAATGGACTCCCGGATGTACTTGTCCATGGCCCCCCTCTCTGGCTCAGACAAGGCAAAGACACGACCCCTAGGAGGCGCTGTGCCAGGCTGGAGGTCAATAGCACAGTCATACGGACGGTGCGGGGGCAGGGACACCGCACGGGACTTGCTAAAGACTGTTGCTAGGTCGTGGTATTCGGGGGGCACTCTGGAGACGTCTGGCCTCCCCTCGGGAGCTGGTCCACCCACAGAGCAAGAAGGTCGGGAGTCGAGGAGGCAGCTGGCTGAACAGGAGGCACTCCACTCCCGCACCTCATGGCGGGCCCAGTCGATCACCGGCCCGTGTAGCGCCAACCAGGGATGACCCAGGACAATAGGGGAGCGAGGTGTCTCGGTCACGAACAGCCGAATCTGCTCGCGGTGGTTACCGGACGCCAGCAGCTGGATGGGAACGGTCCGGAAGGACACCTTAGCTAGGGGTTGCCCACCCAGCCCTGAGATGGACAATGGGCTGGGAAGATGGCATAGGGGAACCCCCCACTCAGCAGCAGCTCTGGCGTCGATAAAGTTTTCCTCAGCCCCCGAGTCAATGAGGGCGGTGGTCTTGCGGGAGCGGCCCTCCCAGGTCAGGGTCACCGGAACGCAGGTCCGGCGGTAGGAGGAGGTCTCCTTGGATGAAGCACCCACCAGTACTCCTCCAGATGCTAGGGGGCGCTGTCTTGACTGACAGCCTCGCACGGCATGACCCTGCTGGCCGCAGTAAAAACATGCCCCCGACCTCCTTCTCCGTTGGCGCTCCTCCTGGGTGAGCCGGGACCTCCCGATCTCCATGGGAGATGCCTTCCCAGGAGGGGGTGTGGTGGTGCTTCTCCTCGGCTGGTCCTGAGGCGACGCATGACTGGGACCCGGGGGTTGGATCTGACCAGAGGGGGCAGGACGTCGACCAGGGCCAAGGGTGAGCGCCCTCTCCTCCAGGCGGCTGTCAATACGAAGAGCCAGGTCGACAAGGGCCTCTGGAGACTCTGGGATCTCACAAAAGAGCAGTCGGTCTTTGACTGGTTCGGACAGCCCCTGGAGGAACACGTCACACAATGCCTCCTTGCTCCAGCCAGAAGTAGCTGCCGCCGTTTGGAAGTCGATGGCA
This sequence comes from Gymnothorax reevesii, assembly GCA_029721435.1. NCBI lineage: Eukaryota > Metazoa > Chordata > Actinopteri > Anguilliformes > Muraenidae > Gymnothorax > Gymnothorax reevesii. The sequence goes on from CM056582.1 coordinate 7,323,978, forward strand.
TAGTCCGCCACCGATCTCCTCCCCTGCCTCATCCTCAGTAGCTCTCGCCCTGCAGCTCTTCCCTGCTTGGAGCGGTCGAAGATGCGCAGCAGTTCCTCCGCCAAGGCCTGGTAGGTGGTAGTACAGGGCAGCCGAGCCTGCCATGCGGCAGTTCCCCACAGGCGAGCCCGCCCCGTCAGCTGGGAAAAGACGAAGGCGACTCGGGCCGGCTCCGAGGCGAAGGTAGAAGGCTGCAGAGCGAAGCACATCTCGCAGGAGGTGAGGAAGGCCCTGCAGAACCCTGGTTCTCCGCCGTACCGCTCAGGTGGTGGAAGGCGAGGCTCAGGACCTGGGTGCGTGACTGGCTGCAGCTGGGGTGCTTCCGCTCCGGGCTGGAGCACAGGTGCAGGGGTGGCAAGGGGCTGGGTAGCAGGCATGGTGGGAGCCTGGCTGGAACCCGCCCAGGGGAGGCTGGCTTGCAGAATGGCCAGCGCAGCGGTCAGCTCCTGAATCTGCTGCCGTTGCCGCAGCAGCTCAGCCTCTTGCTGGGCGATCTTGCGCTCCATCCCGCTGGTGTCAATGAGACAGTGTCTACTGATATGGAATCAGTGACACCAGATGCGGGAAAAGGGAATGAGGATTTATTAAACAAAAAACAAAACAGGCACGAGGGCCAACGAAAAACTTGGCCCAAAGGGTTGCAAAAGACAAACTAAAGTATGCTGCACAGAGCTATAAACAATAAATGCAAAAAGGCAAAAAACAAAAAGGCACTGGAAACTCCAGGCAAGATACTCAAGAAAAATAAATAACAATACTAAATATATATATATATACACACACACACACACACACACACACACACACACACACACACACACACACACACACACACACACACACACACACAAGATGAGAGGCTAGGACAAATACTAGGGAACTTGACAAGAACTTGGCTAAACGAGACGCGAGAAACAAAACTTGAGACACTGTCTGCCAGCCAACTTCCACCGCATCCAGATAAAGGCTTGGAAATCATGACATGAGGGGTAACACCTGGAGAGAGAGAAACAAGAGGCATGGCAAGATCAAGACATGGACAGAGATTGGATGACATGACCTGCTCATTAAGAGAATGAGCGTGCTCAGCTTAAGTACCAATTAAGTATGCAGCTTGGAAGCAAGCATGAATGTTAAGAACAGAAAAGCATAGCAAGATCTTGAAATAGCAAAGCAGGAATCATGACAATAAACTCCCTGTCTAAATTAGTAATATTAGTAATGTGCCTATCTAAGAATTACACCAACCCAGTGAGTGTTAGTAAATGTTAGTAACTTAAAAACAGTTAATTGTCAATTAAGCTTAGAAAGCCCTGAATCAGCACAGCATGGAAGGAAGGGGAAATACCAAAGCCAACCATAGCTCAGAAATGTGCAACAACGAAGGCACGGGGCGGAACGCAGACAAGCGGTGGAGTGGCATGGCAGACCTGGCATGAACAAAAACATGGAAAAGTAAAAAACATGGACATGGAAACATGAAATGCAAAAACTGTGACATGAACTATGAACTATGAAACTATGAACTATGGAATCTTGATACATGAAACTGTTAAAACCATGAATACTGTTCTGGCCAAAGGCCAGAACACAACAGTACCCCCCCCTTACAAAAGCGGCACCTGACGCTGACAAAAAAACACCAATAACTAAAATACATGAAGCCGCACAAAACTAAATACAAATCCCACAAGACAAATAACTAACTAAATACTAAAGACAAAAACCCTATGACACAAAACACCTAACCAAGAAACAGTACCACAAGAAACACTAAACAGACAAGATTACTGATTTCTCCAGCATGCTGGGGCTAAGGCTTGGGCTATGGCAATGGCTTGGAACTATGGTTATGGCTTGGCTTGAGGTTAGGGGCTATGGCTATGGGCTAAGGGCTATGGGGTTGGGGCTGTGGCTATGGCTTGGCTTGGCTATGGCTTGGGGTGTGACTGGTGGTAGTCACGGATGAGGGACTTGTCCAGGATATGCCTGGCCGGGACCCAGGAACGCTCCTCTGGGCCGTACCCCTCCCAATCCACGAGGTACTGGAGGCCCCGGCCCCTCCGTCGGCAATCCAGTAGAGCTTTGACTGTGTAGGCCTCCCCTCCGTCGATGAGCCGAGGAGGAGGCGGAGGCTCAGGTGGGGGCATGAGGGGGGAGGTGGCAACAGGCCTCAGGCGTGAGACGTGGAATACTGGGTGGAGCCGTCGCATGGTGGATGGGAGCTTGAGCCGGACAGCAGTGGGGCTGATGATCCTTTGGATGGGGAAAGGACCCAGGAAGCGAGGAGCCAGCTTGCGGCTTTCCACCCGGAGTGGGATGTCTTGTGCCGCCAACCAGACCTTCTGGCCGACCCGATAGTGAGGGGCTGGGCGCCGACGCTTGTCTGCCGTGGTCTTCATGGTCTTACCCGCCCGAACCAAGGCGCGGCGAGCAGACAGCCACACACGGCGACACCGCCGGATGAATGCCCCGGCTGAAGGCACCCCGACTTCCTCCTCCTGGCTGGGGAACAATGGAGGCTGGTAGCCCATACAGCACTCGAAGGGAGAGAGGCCGGAGGCAGAGGCGGCGTGGGAGTTTACGGCGTACTCGACCCAGGGTAGCATGGTAGACCAAGATCTTGGGTTGGTCGAGCACACGCATCGGAGGACCGTCTCCAGGGTTTGGTTGGCCCGCTCAGTCTGTCCATTAGTCTGTGGGTGGTATCCGGAGCTGAGGCTGAAGGAGGTGCCAAGGGATGTGCAGAATGCTTTCCAGAACTGGGAGGTGAATTGGGGACCACGATCTGATACTATATCCACAGGAATGCCATGGGGACGGACAACATGCTGGATAAGTAGATCAGCTGTGGTTTTAGCAGAGGGGAGCTTGGGAAGGGGCACGAAGTGGGCAGACTTGGAGAACCGGTCAACTATGGTGAGGACAGTGGTGTTTCCATGGGAGACGGGCAGGCCAGTGACGAAGTCCAGAGCTATGTGGGACCAGGGACGGTGAGGAATGGGCAGTGGTTGGAGCAGACCAGAGGGAGGGGCGTGGGAGGACTTGGCGCGGGAACAGACTGAGCAGGCAGAAACGAACCCCCGGACCTCTGCTGCCATCTTGGGCCACCAGAAACGGCGCTGGATAAACCGCAGGGTCCGGCCGACCCCAGGATGGCATGACAGGTTGGAGGAGTGGCCCCACTGGAGAACGTCAGATCGGGCAGCTGCAGGGACGTACAGGCAGTTGGCAGGGCAGGCACTGGGTGTAGCTGCGCCGTTCTGAGCGTTGCGGACCAGCTCCTCGATCCGGAGGCACACGTTGTTTACGAAACATGTTCTGGGCAGAATGGAGCTGGGCTCTCCCTTGGCCGAGGAAGCGTCGAAACGCCTGGAGAGCGCGTCAGCCTTGGTGTTCTTGGACCCTGGCCTGTAGGCCAGGGAGAAGTTGAACCGGTCAAAGAAGAGGGCCCATCTGGCTTGTCTGGGCGTCAGCCTCTTGGCGGAGCGGAGGTACTCCAGGTTTTTAGGGTCCGTCCAGACCAGGAACGGAACCCTTGCCCCCTCAAGCCAGTGCCTCCACTCCTCCAGGGCCAGCTTCACCGCCAGCAGCTCCCGGTTCCCGACGTCGTAGTTGGACTCCGCAGGCGTCAGTCGGTGGGAGTAGAACGCGCACGGGTGTACCTTCTGATCATTGCTGGATCTTTGGGATAGTACCGCACCAACCCCGACATTGGAGGCATCCACCTCCACAATGAACTGCTTGGCGGGGTCGGGGGTGGTGAGGATGGGCGCGGTGGTGAAGCGCCTCTTCAGCTCACAGAAGGTCACCTCGGCTTGCGGAGTCCAACGGAATGGCACCTTGATGGAGGTAAGGGCCGTCAGGGGAGCTGCCACGGTGCTATAGTTCCTGATGAATCGCCTATAGAAATTAGCGAATCCTAGGAAGCTCTGTAGGGCCTTGCGGTCCTTGGGTGCGGGCCAGTCCACCACAGCCTTGACCTTCTCCTCGTCCATGCCCAGGTGGTTAGGGGAGATGACGTGCCCCAGGAAGGAGGTAGTGGTGGTGCTGAACTCGCACTTTTCAGCCTTGACGAAAAGGCGGTTTTCGAGGAGGCGGCGGAGCACCTGGCGAACATGGTTAGTGTGCTCCGTCTTGTCCCGGGAGAAGATCAGGATGTCGTCGAGGTAGACGTAGACAAACCGCCCGATCATATCTCCAAGCACATCGTTCACCAAGTTTTGGAACACTGCGGGTGCGTTGGTCAGGCCGAATGGAACCACCAAGTACTCCCAGTGGCCGCTAGGGGTGTTGAAAGCGGTTTTCCATTCGTCGCCTTCCCTAATGCGCAGGAGGTGATAAGCATTCCGCAGGTCCAGCTTGGTGAAGATAGCCGCCCCTTGGATCACATCGAATGCAGAGGACATCAGTGGAAGCGGGTAGCGGTTCCTGATGGTGATCTTATTTAGGCCTCGGTAATCGATGCAGGGGCGCAGGGAGCCGTCCTTCTTTTTGACGAAGAAGAAGCCTGCCCCCGCGGGAGAGGAGGATGGACGGATGATGCCAGCTGCAATGGACTCCCGGATGTACTTGTCCATGGCCCCCCTCTCTGGCTCAGACAAGGCAAAGACACGACCCCTAGGAGGCGCTGTGCCAGGCTGGAGGTCAATAGCACAGTCATACGGACGGTGCGGGGGCAGGGACACCGCACGGGACTTGCTAAAGACTGTTGCTAGGTCGTGGTATTCGGGGGGCACTCTGGAGACGTCTGGCCTCCCCTCGGGAGCTGGTCCACCCACAGAGCAAGAAGGTCGGGAGTCGAGGAGGCAGCTGGCTGAACAGGAGGCACTCCACTCCCGCACCTCATGGCGGGCCCAGTCGATCACCGGCCCGTGTAGCGCCAACCAGGGATGACCCAGGACAATAGGGGAGCGAGGTGTCTCGGTCACGAACAGCCGAATCTGCTCGCGGTGGTTACCGGACGCCAGCAGCTGGATGGGAACGGTCCGGAAGGACACCTTAGCTAGGGGTTGCCCACCCAGCCCTGAGATGGACAATGGGCTGGGAAGATGGCATAGGGGAACCCCCCACTCAGCAGCAGCTCTGGCGTCGATAAAGTTTTCCTCAGCCCCCGAGTCAATGAGGGCGGTGGTCTTGCGGGAGCGGCCCTCCCAGGTCAGGGTCACCGGAACGCAGGTCCGGCGGTAGGAGGAGGTCTCCTTGGATGAAGCACCCACCAGTACTCCTCCAGATGCTAGGGGGCGCTGTCTTGACTGACAGCCTCGCACGGCATGACCCTGCTGGCCGCAGTAAAAACATGCCCCCGACCTCCTTCTCCGTTGGCGCTCCTCCTGGGTGAGCCGGGACCTCCCGATCTCCATGGGAGATGCCTTCCCAGGAGGGGGTGTGGTGGTGCTTCTCCTCGGCTGGTCCTGAGGCGACGCATGACTGGGACCCGGGGGTTGGATCTGACCAGAGGGGGCAGGACGTCGACCAGGGCCAAGGGTGAGCGCCCTCTCCTCCAGGCGGCTGTCAATACGAAGAGCCAGGTCGACAAGGGCCTCTGGAGACTCTGGGATCTCACAAAAGAGCAGTCGGTCTTTGACTGGTTCGGACAGCCCCTGGAGGAACACGTCACACAATGCCTCCTTGCTCCAGCCAGAAGTAGCTGCCGCCGTTTGGAAGTCGATGGCATAGTCCGCCACCGATCTCCTCCCCTGCCTCATCCTCAGTAGCTCTCGCCCTGCAGCTCTTCCCTGCTTGGAGCGGTCGAAGATGCGCAGCAGTTCCTCCGCCAAGGCCTGGTAGGTGGTAGTACAGGGCAGCCGAGCCTGCCATGCGGCAGTTCCCCACAGGCGAGCCCGCCCCGTCAGCTGGGAAAAGACGAAGGCGACTCGGGCCGGCTCCGAGGCGAAGGTAGAAGGCTGCAGAGCGAAGCACATCTCGCAGGAGGTGAGGAAGGCCCTGCAGAACCCTGGTTCTCCGCCGTACCGCTCAGGTGGTGGAAGGCGAGGCTCAGGACCTGGGTGCGTGACTGGCTGCAGCTGGGGTGCTTCCGCTCCGGGCTGGAGCACAGGTGCAGGGGTGGCAAGGGGCTGGGTAGCAGGCATGGTGGGAGCCTGGCTGGAACCCGCCCAGGGGAGGCTGGCTTGCAGAATGGCCAGCGCAGCGGTCAGCTCCTGAATCTGCTGCCGTTGCCGCAGCAGCTCAGCCTCTTGCTGGGCGATCTTGCGCTCCATCCCGCTGGTGTCAATGAGACAGTGTCTACTGATATGGAATCAGTGACACCAGATGCGGGAAAAGGGAATGAGGATTTATTAAACAAAAAACAAAACAGGCACGAGGGCCAACGAAAAACTTGGCCCAAAGGGTTGCAAAAGACAAACTAAAGTATGCTGCACAGAGCTATAAACAATAAATGCAAAAAGGCAAAAAACAAAAAGGCACTGGAAACTCCAGGCAAGATACTCAAGAAAAATAAATAACAATACTAAAAATATATATATATATATACACACACACACACACACACACACACACACACACACACACACACACACACACACACACACACACACACACGACGAGAGGCTAGGACAAATACTAGGGAACTTGACAAGAACTTGGCTAAACGAGACGCGAGAAACAAAACTTGAGACACTGTCTGCCAGCCAACTTCCACCGCATCCAGATAAAGGCTTGGAAATCATGACATGAGGGGTAACACCTGGAGAGAGAGAAACAAGAGGCATGGCAAGATCAAGACATGGACAGAGATTGGATGACATGACCTGCTCATTAAGAGAATGAGCGTGCTCAGCTTAAGTACCAATTAAGTATGCAGCTTGGAAGCAAGCATGAATGTTAAGAACAGAAAAGCATAGCAAGATCTTGAAATAGCAAAGCAGGAATCATGACAATAAACTCCCTGTCTAAATTAGTAATATTAGTAATGTGCCTATCTAAGAATTACACCAACCCAGTGAGTGTTAGTAAATGTTAGTAACTTAAAAACAGTTAATTGTCAATTAAGCTTAGAAAGCCCTGAATCAGCACAGCATGGAAGGAAGGGGAAATACCAAAGCCAACCATAGCTCAGAAATGTGCAACAACGAAGGCACGGGGCGGAACGCAGACAAGCGGTGGAGTGGCATGGCAGACCTGGCATGAACAAAAACATGGAAAAGTAAAAAACATGGACATGGAAACATGAAATGCAAAAACTGTGACATGAACTATGAACTATGAAACTATGAACTATGGAATCTTGATACATGAAACTGTTAAAACCATGAATACTGTTCTGGCCAAAGGCCAGAACACAACATAATTTCTCTAAACCAATTCTTTGTACCACTCTGAAACTGAACTTGAATGTGTGTGTCTGTATGTGTGTGTGAGAGAGAGAGAGAGAGAGAGAGCGAGAAGGAGAGAGAGAGCGAGAGAGAGAGAGAGTGTGTGAGAGAGAGAGAGATAGAGAAAGATAAAGAGATAGCCAAGCAGATAGGACTTGCATCAGACTTGTATTCCACAGTTACACCTGGGCTCTGGTCCTGTGGGGGAGTCACTGGTGACATCACTCTGTTCTGATCCTCAGGCGTGACTGGGCTCCTCCAGGCCCTGATGAGACACTAGCGCCGCAAACCCACGACACACGCTCGCAAACCACACCGTCGCCCCCATCGCCAACGCCTCCAACACCCACCACGTCAAAAGGACAGAAATACACCATAACAGCCCGATACAATGTGCTTTACTTATGAGAGTATCCCCACTCAGCTTCATCAGACAGTGGTATCACTGGAGCACACAAGCCCACGCTGGTCTTTAGATTTACATTTCACTCTCAACCTTCTGATCCCAAGAGAAGAGAAAGTCTCCACCCACACTACCACTGAGACGGGAAAATCACAAGCCTTATATTTTGAAAAGTAACAAGTGACAAGTTTCAAAGCTAACAAAATCCCGACCAACATGTTTCTTAAAAGAGGAACATCGCAACCCACAACATTCTTTAAACTAAAACATCAAAACTCGGATTGTTTGTTAAAAGAATCTCTTTTGAGAATGTAAATCATAACCAAGATTATTATTCATGAAATAACACACAACTCATTGCCTTCTTGAGAAAATCACACCAAAAAACATTCACAGGCAAAGAGTATCGCAGCTCCAACCTTCTTTCCATAGAAAATCACCAACAGCAGGGTTTTCAAAATATGGATTATGCAACCCATAACCTTCTTATGATTCAAAAAATGAACTGTAGCATTACATGTGTTCATACAATATATTTTAACAATGTTGACATAAGATTTTCACAATTTGGAGAGAAATTCAGTGTGTTACCATCGCTGAAAAGTCTGATTAAAGCTGCTTTCAAACCAGACATGAAACAAATTTTTCACGGGACTGATTACATTCAAAGTCAATATTGACTTTGAATGTAATCGGCCGTTTGAAAAATTTGTTTTGCGTCCGGTGTGAAAGCAGCTTCACTAAGAGCATTAGATGCAGTAACATACCCTACTCCTGATTAGTTACCACATCTTGAGCAAAATTGCTCTGTAATTGAACAGTGTGGCACCGCAGCCCAGTGACTAGCACAGCTGCCTCGCAGCTAGAAGGCTGAGGATTTAAATCGAAGACTCAGTTTGACGCGGAGTTAGCATGTCCTCCCAGTGGTGCATGAGTTTACTCCAGTTTCTGCCCCGAGTCCGAAGATGTGAAAGCTAGTCCAGCTGCACACTGGTATAAATGGATAAAATTTCCAATTCAATTCAATTTCCTACGCATGTTTAGATGAGCACCGCGGGTGACATGAAATAGTTTAAAGAAAGTGCCCATCAATAATAAAGACACAAACATCAGCTTCACAAACCAGCGTGGGAAAAATGACTAGGGGTCATTCCATGTCAACTCAACCAGAGCCCCCCATATCAAAACTTTGATTTTGATAAAACTTTGCACATTTCAAGAGAAATGCGTTGGCAGTACTGCGTTGGCAGTACTGAGGTCAGATATTTCAGCACAATTATGACTAGTTCCTGAAATTTAGCCTATTTTAGGGAAGGACGGTCAATTTTAACAAAATCGGCTTAATTTTGGAGGGAGTTTGAGGGCCTCAGAAATGGATTTTCAGAGCCAACAGCCCCACAAGTTTAGTTTTGTCTTCAGAATAGTTGCTGACCTTATGGCTTAAGATACTTTTCTTTACTCAGTGTGTTTATTTTATCTTTACTGTGGCCTGGAAAAAGCAAAAAACACTAATCATACGATTGTTTCCAGATTTAATGCATTTATTATTCTGTAAGTCATTAAGATAGAGCCCTGAGACTTGGTATGAAAACTGTCAGTCAACTCACTGAAGACCACAAAAAATATCAAAGTCACAATGGTTGTATTAAATGTTTTAATAAGCTTGGGAGTTGTGTTCAGAATGAAAAGTGCGTATTTTGGTTCATTAGAGTGGGTATGTATCTAAAAAGGGACAAAAGTGATCAATGTCACACTTTTAGTGGTTGAAGACATGGGTCTTGGGTCTAACATATGGAGATGTAAAACTCTTCCTTTAGACTGTACAGCATGCCAATCACATTAGGAGTCTAACTTCATTTTCGGGGCACCTTAGCCATGGTGTCAGTGAAAAGATGAATGTGACACATACACTTTTGGACGCGAAGAAAAACACTTATTTCTCTTCGAAAAGAGGATGCCACCAGAAATCAGTGGGTAGCTTTTTTTGTTTGCTGGCAGCAAACAGCCACGGCTAAAGGGAACGTTAGCTGTTTGTGCTCAGCATTTCAGCAAAGACAGTGTTATAAACAAGTGCACCGCCTATCGGCGAATGTCGTATTGCTGTGCAATATAAGTCCCCTTCCGGTGTATGCATATTATATTTCCTAAAAAGTAGGTCAAAGTGACCAGAATAGGGTACATGACACACCCTCTCCCCAAGATGCATCCACACACCAACTTTGATGTTCCAAGGTCATGCGGCATTGAGGTTATGGAGCGGACACGAATGCGGACGGACGGACTGACAGACGGACAGAGTGCAATCCTATAGTCCCCTCTGTTTCCGGTAGGAGACAAATAAAGGATAATTCGACATAGGATAAGCGTTTCAGCTGTTTCTCAAACCTGAAGCAGCTGCATCGATCAAGCGCTCGGAGCCACAAGCTGTTAAGTAACGATACAACAGCAAATAATGTAAGTGAAGCTAACGTGTTACGGGTGGCTTGCAGGGCCGCTAGCGATAGTTACCACTAACAACTGGCCTCAAACGCAGTCTTTGTAAAATATCTGAAGATAAAGCCTGTATCGGTCGCGACTGTTCATGACTCACAGACACAGAAGCTGTAAGTTGCTTTTACAGTATAAGCTAACCTGACGTGATAGCCAATTGATTGTGGCTGTAGCACAGCGGCTAACATAGCCAAATTACTGTTGCTAATGTTTGTGTCCGAAATATGCAAGAGTAATATCAGGGGAAATTCTACAGTAAGTGTGTGAACATAAACCTCATTTGAAGCTAACTTTTAATACTTGTTTGTAATTTGGATGCTTAGTACAACTGTCCACGGTAACGGATCTTGCTGTCAGTAAAACCTGTATTGCAAGGGTTTGTCTCCGTGGTTATGACCACTCGGTTACCAGCTACTGTATGTTAGTTTGCGTGCCGCCGTGCTAATTAAAAATGCTCCTGGTTAACTTATATACAGCAATTCTGATCGGTATGCTTGTGTTACTTCGGTAAGCATCAATCTGGCAGTTTCATCATAACGTTGCCCAATTTCAGCCACTACAGTTAGTGATCGCTTCACTTATCCATGACCGGGATCAGCCGGATACTTCACAAATGTCTGAGCAAGCTCTCTGGTGCTACCATGAAAGCAATGCGAAACGCAGAAGCTCTACCGGTTTACAAATGATTTCTCTGCACTATCTTGACATAATTTCATCCCCCTTTAGAATTTGTTGTGGGTAATAAAAAGCCGAAAAAAAAAAAAGCGGCGATTAAATAGGTAATTCTTTACTGTAGAAGTGATCGATTCGCTAGCTCTACATAAGCAACTTGTCCACGCTAACGGTCTGCAAAATCTGTATTATGTTCATAACATAACCAAGCTCTCTCTAGCAGTCGCATACTATCCATAAAGCTGCTTTCACAGCGGACACGAAACAAATTTTTCACGCAACAGGTTACATTCAAAGTCAATGCAAAGATGCGAACAAACGTGTTATGGGTGCATTAAGCAGCTTTCACACTGCATGAGAAACTAATTTTTCATGAGACAGGTTACATTCAGTGAATGCAAAGACGCGAATACATGCGTCATGGGTGCGTTAAGCAGCTTTCACACCGGACGTGAAACAAATTTTTTGCGCGACAGCCTACATTCAAAGTCATGACCGCTTATCAGCTACTGCATGTTAGTTTGCGTGCCATGCTAATTATATCCCCGAAACGCCGAATGGCGTTCCGGGGATATTATGTTTTTGGTTTGACCGCCGCCGCCGCCGCCGCGCCGCCCTACGTGTTAACGCGATAACTTCAGTAATATTTCAATTAGAAATTCCAAGTTTTGCATATAAGTAAGTATCATAAAGAGGAAGAACTGATTCGATTTTGGACAATTTACAATTTCTAAATTGGCCACCAGGGGCCAAAAACTGAAAAAAATCACTGTTTTTATCATATCTCTGGAAATATTTGTCCGATTGACCTCAAATCAAGTGCAAATGAAAGGTCATGACCTAAGGATGTGTCCCACGATGACATTATACCTGTTTGGTTCAAAATTTTGACACAAGGTGGAGCTTTGTCACATAAAATTCACCATTTTTGGCATATATCTTTGGAACTATTTGTCCAATTGACATGAAACTATGTGCAACTGCAAGGTCATCACCTCACAACGTGTCGCATGATGGCATCATACCTGTATGGCTCAATATTTTGCCACCAGGTGGCACTTTGATTGACCTGAAATTAAGTTCAATTGAAAGGTCATGACCTGAGGGGCTTTATATTGTATTGGGTCCATTCAAGGATTGGGGAATTGGAGGATTGGGGGCGTTCGGGGATATACCCCAAGCCGTCGCCTCCGTGGCAAAAGCCTAGTTAAAAATGCTCCTTGTTAACTTATATGCAGCAATTTTGATCGGTATGCTTGTGTTACTTTGGTAAGAATCAATGTGACAGTTTCATCATAACATTTGTACCCACTACAGTTGAAGCTAAACAGAGAGGTGCTGTATGTGTTTGCAGAGTTGGGCTGCAGTTAGACCAGACGTAGGTTTTGCAGAGCTTGGGGTGCATTTTTGGGTGCTTCTGAAACGATTGCTTTACTTATCCATGACCGGGGTCAGCCTGGTACATCTCCATTGTCTGGGCAAGCTCTCAGATACTACCGGTGAAAGCTATAGGGAAGCGCACAGGTTATAAAGTGTCCGGTATAACAAACGATTTCCCTGCATTACCACCGATTGAATATTAAATTCTTTCCTGTAAAAGTGATCGATTCACTAGCTCAACATAAGCAACGGTTCACGCAGACGGAACTTACAGTCTGTAGAACCTGTATTATGTTCATGACTCTGTCTAGCTCTTGCACATTATCCATAACACGCCCATTCTCCACGAGGAAACGCTTGTCTTTCTGAAGCAATAAGTAAACCATTACCACAGGCAATTTCCGAAAAGGCCGTTTAGCCTGGAGCTTTCGCCCCTCTGTCATATACCAGCGCGGAAGCTGTTTGTTTCTCCACGCTAACAACACCACAGCTATGCACACAAACCAGCAGGTCCTAATGCACACTGAAGCAGTCCATAAGCTGTTGGTCCACTTTTAGCTGCCCCTCACTGTCCATGTTTCCCTCTAAACTCAGACCCACTGGATTTCTACGGTCTCCGGTCACACTTGAGCATGTCGACCCGTTCTACAAATGTGTCTATATGGGGTGGATTTTAGCTTTCCCTGCATCCTAGCTAGAGTAGAAAAACCGCTGTTCTCACCAACTGATGCCGTAGCAAATTGTAGCCGATAGCAAATTTGTGCTTGAGCTGCCAAGCACTGCATCCTCCACTTTCGCCACTGCGTTTCTTAGAACAAGTTAATTTCATTAGATATATCCACATGTACTGCGTTAGATTGCAGAATATGCCCGTTGATTCCTTTGGGAGACGCGTCAGCTTCTGAAAACTACGTTCTGCTGCCTCGTCCCGCCTAGTTCCGCCCTCCACAGAGCTGGCCAGTCAGAAGAAAGTGGGCACACGGGGAGTGGGGGCCATAGCGGAAGAGCCACCCCAATGAGGCGTTTCAGGCAGGGACTACTATGGACTACAAATGGGGTTTTTTGAGGATGGCAGTATGAGCGAAATAAGTACCCTTTTTTTACTTTGCGTGATCAGGAGCACTCTAGGGGTCTCAAAGGCCAAAATATTAACTTGGAAAAATAGCATATTAGGTCACCTTTAAGTCAGGTTCATAAATCAAGATTCAGAAGGGTCGCCCTTATCTAAGTAGCTAGCTACTTAGAACTACCTTTATAACCCGAGATAGTGGGAATCTATTCACCCATAGACTCTATTCACCTTATTTTCAAACGTTAGTGGGCTCGAAGTACTAATGTAGGATTCTATGTTGTAGCTAGCCAGCAATTTATCCATAGACAAGGTATTAGCCAGCTAGCTAGTACCGGATATCAACTCAGAAATAACCCCCAAAGATGAGGACAACAAAGAATGTATTTTAGGGTCGTACAACTGTAGTTGGTATAGAGCCAATCTGTTGAACCCTCGAACAAGCTTTTCATCATAGTAGAACTGGTCTATTGAGTACATCACCTAGCGTTTACCACAAACAGATGGAGCCATTTAGGTGACATAGAATGTTTAGGGGATGGGATTACGAGTAAGGCAGGTGCATGGCTGGGGCCTCAATACCACGGCTCAACCCCTGATCACTACTGTGCAGACTGTGACTCCCAGTGTGCAAGATGGCAGCCTCCATATGAAGGATATTTTGGCTCCATTTTTGTAGTGCACTAGGAAATAGAAATGTGTTTTTCATCTTTATATACTGTCTGTGCCATGAACTCAGTACGTAACTTGCTAAAACGCTTATTAGTTCTTATGTTCAAATAACTGCATTATGAGCAAGCCCAAGAGGTTGAAATCGGAACTCCTGGAAACATATTTACTCAGGAACCCAGGTCTCAGTGTCCACAGTATGTGAGGTGAAGGGGCAGATCTGTACTTACTCCCACTCTTTACGGCGGGCCTGAGGTGTGCTGTGCAGCTTGTGGGACTGGTGCGCTTTGATCACGTCCCTGTGGTCCACCAGGCCACCGCGACGCCTGACAGGGGGCACCAGAGAGTCATCGGCAGCCAGGGCGCCCAGTGACCCCGCCAGCGCGGCCGTCCCTCCAGGGCTCCCGCGGCTGCTGGCAGCCGAGAAGGGCGATTCTCGCCATTTCTCCATCCGCATGTCGTACACCGCATGGTAGTAGGTGGTAGCCGAGGGAACGGTGCTCCTGGTGGTGTGGGGGTGATTTTGTGACTGTCGGCTCTGGGAGTGCGCTCTGCTGCTGGGCCACTGGGGCGATGAGCTCTCTACAACCGCAGAGCCGTCTGTGTACAGAGGGGGCAGCATAGAGCTGTAGGTGTGAGGTTTGCGGGGGGGCGGGGCATATGGATGAGACATAACAGGGGGATGGAGGAAAGAGAGAAGGATGAGAGAAAAGAGAATATGACATTTGTTTAAATAAAGCATCTGTTTTTCAAAGCTAAAGAGTAACAGCTGGCTAATTTACCCTTTTAAAATCTAACTTCCCTCCGTTATGACCCTGGACATCCCTGCTGCCTCTAGTGGCAGGAGGACTGTTTTTTTTTGTTGTTGTGTCTTCAGTAAATTTGACTGAAGGATTAGTAACACCTGGCAGAAGCCTTCAAAAGGAGTTTGCTGATGTCCGAAAAGGGTTCAACACAAACTCATTCTACAGCAACCCCCTGATGTTCATCCAGCTCATTTTAGGTTCAGGCCAATTATTTGTCTGTTATTGTGCTTTTTGTAATTGAATAATTTGTTTTTATCACCATGTTGCCTCTCCATTTTTATTGCGATCAGTCAGTGAGCTGGTCATAACGGATTGGGGGCTCGTCCAGGTTACACAATCTGGTTTTATTAATATTTATATTATTTATACTTGCTTCAGCTACTAGAATAGTAGATTGGATTTTGGTGTGGAGACCTTTATGTTTTAAGTGATTGCAGCTGTACTTGCGTGATGGAGAGGAGTGGCCTTGCTTCACTGTGTCACAGGTACATTTGTGCTTTAATGGCTCTTGTCGCCTTGCCTTGAGCTTCTTTATAACTTTGAGATGCTACATTTCCTGAGTGTTTATTCTAATGTGAGTAGTTCAGAATTATGAAGATTTATTTGACTGTGCTTTGAATCATTTTTAGAGGTGATTTGGCTTAAGTTGCTCAGTACTGGCTGTGTGGTTTTCCAGGTTTTGGTATTGGGTCATTCCATGTCAATTCACACAGATTCCAGAAACTACCCCTCTGACATCTTTCAGCTTTGACAGAAAAAAGAAATCTAAAATTAGTTTTTGACCACACATGAAGGAATCCCAAATTTCAGCCGCATACCTTTAGTCATTTCGGCATTATGGCACTGGGAATTTTGGGTGCCAGGCCCTTTTCATCTGCACTGAATTTGTAAGCACATCTGGAGACGCATAACTGCTCCTTTATATCAGCTACGGGATTCAAACTTGATAAAGGGGTCTTTGATTGCCTCCTGTCTTGGAACTAAGGCTTACAAATGGGATACTATTTCCACTGTATACAATATTAACCCTTTAAAACCGGATTTTGTTTCATGCGATAATGATTATTAGGGATATTAGGTGGTCCAGGTAATTGAGATTTGTGTGTTTGAAGGCTTTTTGACAACTTCATCAAATATGATGACATTACTGTGACTCACATGATTTTCTGGGACACCAGATCATTAAAGGGGTTAATGGGGGGTTACAAAAATGGTCGCAGGACAAACAAATCTAAAAGGTTTTAAAGGGTTAATGTTGTTTTCAATAGAACTAGTATCCCATTTGTAACCATTGGATCCAAGACAAGAGGCAATCAATGACCTTTATCGATTTTTAGAATCGTCCATCCAGAGTGTTTCTTTTCAAAAAAAAAAATTTAACAGGCATCAATTTAATTACAACACAATAGAGAAGGAAGCCCTGGCACTCTTATTACCTCTTCAGAATTTTGAAGTGTTCCTTGGATTGAGCGTAGAACCCATTCTAGTCTACACTGATGAGAACCCAACTGTTTTCCTCCAGTGCATGTGCAATACTAATCAACGTCTTATGCATCGCTCCTTGATCATTCAAGGATTACTCGGGTTAGCTAGTGTTCCCTGTTGGATCTCCCCATCCGCACACTGGGACACTCCTTTGTCATTTTACTCTGTTATTTTCCCTTTGTTATTTTCCACTGGGTGGAAATTTGTTTCCGTTGGGGGTACACTATTCATTCTCTCAGTCCTGACTTGTGGACTGAGCGTTCGGGAGTTAAGTGTTTAAAGACTTCCGTGCCCGGCAAACCTGGCTGTAGGATTAGTTTAGCTTTGGTTAGGCAGTGGGGACCGGAGTTCTGTTCAGTCTGCAGTTTTGTGTCTATCGCAGTTTCCCCC
This sequence comes from Gymnothorax reevesii, assembly GCA_029721435.1. Lineage (NCBI taxonomy): Eukaryota > Metazoa > Chordata > Actinopteri > Anguilliformes > Muraenidae > Gymnothorax > Gymnothorax reevesii. Next base: position 7,340,718 of record CM056582.1, read on the forward strand.
CCATTCCTCCCTCATTCATCTACCTGTGGCCACCTGACCTACACCTGACCTACACCGGGCTGTAGTAGGGGGTGAAGAGAATCTGCTCAAACGAATGCAGAGTACCACAGGACCATCGAACAACAAAAGCGAAGGAGGAGGAAGGACAGAGGAAACAGAGGGAGAGAGTGATTGAGTGTGACGCCAGCCAAACCACAGCCCTAACTCACTCATTCACATGTAAATCTGAAGGCCCGGCTGAGCAGCCTGGGAGCCACTGGCACACTGACCCTCAACCCAAGAAACACAACACAAGCCTCACACCAGAGAAACACTCCACACACTGAACACTGGAGAAATACTCCACACGCTATACACTAGAGAAACACTCCACACACTGAACACTGGAGAAATACTCCACACACTATACACTAGAGAAACACTCCACACACTATACACTAGAGAAACACTCCACACACTGAACACTGGAGAAATACTCCACACACTATAAACTAGAGAAACACTCCACACACTGAACACTGGAGAAATACTCCACACACAATACACTAGAGAAGCACTTCACACACTGCAGACTAGAGAAACACTGCACACCAGACAAACACTCCACACACTGCACACCAGACAAACACTCCACACACTGTGCTCTCAAAGCCTTCATTTTTCCCCTCGTACAGTTTTTAAAAAAAACATTTTTCCTCCTCCTAATACTGTTTATTTCATCGCCATTGTATTAGCATTTCTAAATGTAATCGTTGGATCAGCTTTGATGGGAATCATGTCACACTTCCTGTGATCGTTTTCTGCTGCAGTGAGAAGGGTCATTGTTGATGTTCATCACCCAAGGACATTTTCTGTTGTGCCACCAGCAGGCAAACTTCATTTTGAAAAACTGAAATAATAAAGTTTTTATGGGAATGGCATGAAACTTTCAGTGCTCAGGCCTGGTGCAAAGAGGACACAGTTATTGATTGTGATGGCTCTGTCTCCTTGGCAGCCATCTTGAATTTGGCTCCCTCTGATTTCGAAGAGCAGGGATGATCCAATCAAATTCAAATTTGTTCTGCGTGTTGTGGTGGGTAGTAACAGGTTCCCATTAAAAATGGGCACACTGCGATTTTCATAACGGCTGATACGACATCCATCTTGAATTTGGTTTCCGTTCCTAGTTAATTCAAAGGAGTATGAATTATCCAATCAAATTTGAATTTGCTCCATGTATTGGGGGTGAGGAAAGGAAGGTTCCTTTTGAGAGTGGATGCGCTGCAGAGTATAAATAACAACACAACTACTCCTCACTGAGCATTGTGTTCAGATTGTGTAGCCTCCTGTGTTTGCGTGTCCATGTGTGAGAGACTGCGTGAGTGAGTGTGTGTGTGTATGAGTGTGTGTGCGCGCGCGTGTGTGTGTGTGTGTGTGTGTGTATGTGTTTGTGGTGTGTGTATAAGTGTGCATGGTGTGTGTATGACAGTGTGTTTGTGTGTGTGTGAGTGAGTCAGTGTATGTGTGTGTGTGTGTGTGTGTGCAGGGCTCAAAATTGCAACCGTTTTAGTCGCAAATGCGGCCAAAATGAAAACTGTGCAACCTTTGAATAAAAACAGTCGCAGCTGTGCGACCGCTTCTTTTCCTGTACATTTGGTAGTCAGTAGCCGACAACGGACATTTTTATTCGCCCAAATGTTTCCCTGGGGACCCAAACATCAAGGTCAGCCGAAAAAGTACTGATTACATTCAATATTAGTAGAGATGGAACACAGAGTCCTTTCACCAACAGCCTAGCGCAGCGGGCACCTCGTTTCCCTCCGTATTATTAAGTTTATATCAAACCTCGTCCAACCAAGGGTTTTTCACTGCAACCCGAACCCCCGCGACCCCCCCCCCAGATTATTTCGAAATTAAGCAATAAACATTATCTTGTTTGGTATCAGTGTATAGCTACAGATGTTTTCTCTTCAAATTAAGAACAAATAAAACACATTACAACATTATGACATCATAGTAATGTCATAAGTAACACCATATTAGAAAAAAAACATCAAAATGACAAAGATCCGTGTTTTTAAAATATTTTTATTAGTTTTAGCTGAAGGTAAGTAACTTTCTGTAGCCTCTAGAACTACTGATAATATTATTAATTATTTTATATTATAAATATAATATTTATAATATAAGATAATATTATATTAATTAACTACTGATAATTGTAATGTGAATATAGGCCACTGGATGGCAGTATTTACCTTTTTTTTGTTAAGCTCAGACTGGAGCTAGGTTTGGGCATGTTTCGGGCATGTCTGAAACAAGTCCCAGAGAAAAGAAAAAAAAGTCTAAAAGGTGGGAGGGGTCTGCAAAAGAGTATATAAAGGGGAGAATTGAGACAGTAAAGTAGTAGGAGAAATTGCAAGAAGAAGGATACATGTGACCAGACCTGTCATTCTGTTCAAGACCTGTGAAGTTTCTTTTGTGGATTTTTGCCCCATAGAGCATTTTCCTCACCCAGGACATCACCAAGCCACCCCACCAAAAAGGGACTGTAAATATTTCTGTTTTTTGTCTTGTTAATCAATCTTGGTCAGTAGCGTAGTTAGTTGTTTAGTTGTCTGTTCATTAAATGTGTTTAAGTTTTTAAAACTGTGTCTGTCATCCCTTGCTGTTGCTGTTGTGTTGTAAATGTAATAACAAATTGGGGCCATAACAAATTGGGGGCTCGTCCGGGATAGACCACTGTGTGAGTAATTTATTGAAAATCTAACATTTCAAATTGTAAAATTGTTTTTTTAACTGAATACATATATATTGACAGATCAACAGAAATGGATGATTTCTTGGCATCACCAACCGTTGAGGTTTTGAAGTCTTTTAAAAAGACAGAACTGCTAGAAATTTGCAGACATTTAGAGCTGACAGAGGTGAAACCAGCCATGCGAAAAGCAAGACTGGCTAGAGAGATAGTTGAATATAACATTAATGAAAATGTGTTTGCACCAGGAGATCTGGAACAGTTTCCAGTAGAAAATCCAAATATGGAAATGGAACTTAAATTAAAAATGCTAGAGATTGAAAGGGAGGAAAAAGAAAAACAAAGAGAATTTGAGAGAGAGAAAGAGGAAAGAGCAGAAAGAGAGAGACAGAGACAGAGAGATTTTGAATTAGAGAAGTTGGAAAGAGAAGAAAGACTCCAAATGGAGAAACTAAAAATTAAAACTGAAACTAAAAATTAATTTTGTGCCAGTCAGGAGGTAAAACTGGTGCCTCCATTTTCGGAAAAGGACGTAGACAACTATTTCCAGTGTTTTGAAAAGGTAGCAAAGAGTTGCCAGTGGCCAAAGGAACACTGGCCTCTGATGTTGCAAACTGTCCTCAAGGGTAAAGCTCAACAAGCCTATTCGGCTTTGTCTGCAGATGATTCCTCTGATTATGAGGTTGTCAAAAAGGTTATTTTGAGAGCTTATGAGTTGGTTCCAGAGGCTTACCGACAGAAATTCAGGGGTCTGAAGAAATCTGAAAATCAGACTTATGTGGAATTTGCTAATGAGAAGAAAGTTTGCTTTGAGCGCTGGTGTACTTCTATGGAGGTCAAGGATGATTTCAACTCACTAAAAGAGATGGTGTTAGTTGAAGAATTCAAGAACTGTGTTAAGGATGATATTAAGACCTACCTTAATGAGAAGCAAGCACTGAATTTGCAATTAGCTGCCAAATTTGCAGTTGAATATGTTCTCACACATAAGTCCAAATTTCAGTCTAGCAGTAACAATAGATGGTCCAAATTTCAGAAAAAGGGTTACGGTGATACCCAAGATTCCTCACCCAAAGACAAAGACAAATCTGGTGATGGTGCTCAGAAATCCAGTAACAGGTCTGATCAAAGTGTGAAAGCAGACAGTGACAAAAGTGGTCTAGTTTGCAGTTATTGCAAGAAATCATGTTACAACTAACTGTTGGTTCCTTAAAGCTAAGAAAGAAAAAGAAAAGGATACCAAACCAAATGCCTTTGTGAAAGCAAGGTTAGAAACCCCTGAAGTAGATGACCGATCTGCTAAATTGCCTGCTCCTTGTGGGGCTAAAAAGCCTAATACAGCTGACTTTGTGAGGGAGGAATTTCTTCCATTTGTGTCAGAGGGATTTGTGGCTCTGAATGAGCATACTACTCCTGTCCCCATATATATCCTAAGGGATACCGGAGCTTCTCAGTCACTTTTGTTGATGGACTCCTTGGAGTTACGTGATGAGACCGCTTCTGGGGATTTCATACTTGTACAAGGTATTGAAGGGAGGACTGTATCTGTACCCCTGCGCTCTATATTCTTGAAGTCAGATTTAGTTACAGGACAGGTAAAGGTGGGACTTATGTCAAGTCTACCTATAAAGGGAGTTTCTCTGTTGCTAGGCAATGACCTGGCCGGGGGCAAAGTAGTTCCCCCTGTACATCTCACTTCACAGCCGAGCACTGAAGATGGGGAAGAGGACCCATCTCTGTATCCTTCTTGCGCAGTGACTCGTGCTATGGCCAAGAAGGCTAAAGAAGAAGATGATGTGGTGCCGTTCAGCACATTGAATAGTCAGGACTCAGGTGGTTCGCCTCATGACTTTGATTGGCCTACTATGGTTTCTCCGTTTGAGAACTTATCAGACACTTTTATCAGTTCATTGTTCAGCCAGCCAGATGGGTTTGGTGATTCTGATGTGTCTGGAGACTTGTCTCTGTCCAGAAAGCGGTTGATTGAGGAGCAAACTAATGATCCTGAAATTTGTGTACTAAAGAGGAGAGCCCTTTCTGATAAAGAAATAGACGCAGTTCCAGTTGGGTATTATCTCAAGGATGGTGTGTTGATGCGGAAGTGGCGCCCTCCTGATATCCCTGCCAATGCAGATTGGGCAGTGGTCAGGCAAATTGTTGTTCCGAAGGTCTACAGGAATGAGATCTTAACAATGGCTCATAGTTTACCTTTAGGAGGTCATCTTGGTGTTAATAAGACTGTTGATAAAATCATGAAACACTTCTTCTGGCCCGGGCTTCGGAAAGACGTTTCCAACTTTTGCCAATAATTATGGAGGGCGCAGTAGACACTTCATTCAAGTGCTGTAGTACCTACTCATCTAAAATATCCCAAATTTCATCATCTTACAAACTTTAATTTGGTATATTAGAGGGATTTTACCTTGGAATGGTTCTGTGGATAGAACCTTTGCTCAGCAATCCTGTCATCCTGATCAGGTGACCCTACATCCAGCTCCCTGATTGGACAATGTGACAACTTTTTAAACTGAAGCGGACTGAAAATGTAAACAAAGTACTATGCACTTCCTGGATGTTTCTCCCAGCTGCCATTTATCACTGAAAAAAATTACATCAGGACATCGTACCTGTTAATACTGAGATTATTTCTATGGTAGAACATAATTTTTGATGAAAAGTGGAGTTAGGCCCAGTTAATCCTCAGCCCACGACTTAACTGCGACTTAAACTTAAAATGCTGCCAAGCTTTAGATTTTTGTCAGTAACATTATGTTCCAAGGCCATATAGTGTGCCTATATCACAAATCTAAGCTGTAGCCTGGGCAGATCTTAAGCTACAATTACAACGCGCATTTGCGTGCCTATATATGAAGGACATAGCTAATGCAAGAACGAAAGGAGGTGTTACCCATGTTAATTTTACATATTAAAATGTAACCATAATATGTTGTTTGAATTAGTTGCAGTGAATTATGCACAACATTAATATCGCCTTAACTTTTAATGAAAGGCGCGAAAATATAATTTTAGCTGCATTTAAAAAAAAGCACACAAACCGAAGTTTACAGACAAAAATGTTTGCGCACCTGAAGATTTTTCAAGAAAAAGCTTGCATTTCTAAGAACTTTCATTTGTTGGAGACAGTTGTGTTGCTAATGCGGAGTGTTATATTGTA